>VZTV01107586.1:305-13535 GCA_013400875.1 Anhinga rufa
GATGTATATCACCAGCCCAACACAAGATGCTGACCCTCACTTCAGGATCTTTTACAATCTCTATGGCCACTCTACGAACTGTATCCAGAGAGCCTGCCTGCATGCAGTCATCCTGTCTGCTTCAACTCTCCATTACTTCTTTGTTAAAAATTCAAACGAGTATCCTTATCATCTGTTTCATACAGCCCCTAATGCTTGGGAGGAGCATGGCACCTTCCTACACAGGACACAATCCTCCTTCCAATCCATCTCTTTTCCTAAGATGCCCACAAAACAGCTTGGCAGACACTGGACTTCCAAGAGCACCACCTTACATAGTCTTACTGCTTCCTTTTCTCTTCCAATTGCTTATCACTACATACTACCACTCGCCCTTCCAAGATTTTTTTGGGCAATAACAGTCTTCTGTTCCACGTTTTAAAGCATGTAGATCAGGAGTTGATACAGGTAAATCAGTGGCTTTTACACATTTCTAATGTTTTGGGTTTTTTTGTTAAATCTTATGGATTGAACGGAAATAGGTGATCAAAACATGGCATGCAAGTAAGCTGGAGTCTCTTATTTTGTCAGATGCATTCCCTAGCCTTTGCTGAATATTGGGACACCTCATCGCCTTTTAAAAGTATGCTTTATTTTGTTCAGAAATATTTCAACCAATGGAAGAATAATTTAACAACATTAACTCACAACTATGCTATTTGTGTTTTCATTAATTTCTTATAACATAAGCCATAAATCCCTACCTTAAAGAAACCATTTTATAAAGGCTATTGCTCCCTTCCCACTGTGTAGTGGGAGTAAAATCAAGAAATCTCAGATATGTGAGAGCACAGGAAAGAACAGAAATCTTTTTCCAACAATGAAGTCCATTCTGTTTCACTGGCATGTGAATTGTTTTGAGAATGCCTTTTTGAAAAAGCAGCCTCACACATTTACCAGTTTGCAACAGATACTTTCTTCGTGACACGTCTCTCAATACATTTCTTTTTATTATTTGACTTTGTAATATTTTCCCCACAATAATGTGCACAAAAAACCGACTATTAAGTTTCAGTATCTATGAGACTTTTATGTGTACTTTGATAGCTTCTATACATGCAAGCTGTGATTTTCTTGCTTACCATAATTTCAGTATGCTAACTTGGAGGTGTCTTAAGCGATTTAACTTGAGCATGCTTACCTTAATTAGTGAAGACTCAAGCATCCCTGGCTGGGCATTCACTGAAGCTACCATGTTGGGTCCTGTGCTGTTAAAGCCCCATGGTGTCTGGAGTACCAGCTGTTTCCCAGCCTCTGGGAGACACTTCCCAGACACAGAGCTTTTGTTTATAACGTCCTTCCTAGAAAGGGGACCCGACTAGCAAGCCCCGAGAATCCCCTTGCTCCCTTAACTCCTAGGCTCTGCAATAATATCCAAACATAGTTTCCCCAGAGCTCCAATCCTGCAGGCAACTTTACAGGCAACAACAGCCTCTGCAGCTGTTCTGAAGTCACTCATCACTTGCTTTAGGCGGCACAGTGACTACACCAATGAAACAGCCACATGCTCACCCCCAATTCCTTTTTTTTTTCCCCTGTCTGTTCCCTCTTTTTTTTTTCCTTCCCCTTTCCCTCTCTCTTCTGGGAAAGTTCCAACCCTGCAAACCCCATGCACTAAGCTTGGAGAAGAAATTACTTTATTTTCCATTCTTATTTTTGCCAGGTAAGGTCCATTTTGGTGCTAATGGCCTTCAGTGCTTTACCTCCCCGGGGCAGGCTAGCACCATTCCATTTTCTCCTTAGCACAAGGAGCCTAACACCACTCACAATAAAAGACAATCCAATAATATAAGCATGCACACAGTTCTTATAAAGAATTTGGACTTCATAAGCCTTGGGCAATTTCATTTCCTATATTATCATAATGAGTTTTACGAGCTTCTGGACAGTATAAAATCACAATAAAATGTAACAAATTCTAGTTAAAAATACTGAGCAAATTTTTAGCAAGAATTATTTGACAGGAAATTTTACTCTCTGATTTAAAGTAGGTATATTACAATATTTTCTTCCTATTACAGGCAGCTCTCTAGAATGAAGTATAAAATACCAGTTAGCTGGACTCTACTGGCACAAGCTTTATATTTTAGGAGCGCCGAGTATATTTAAATATTTACTATATTTAAATCATTGTCTAAGGCAAAACAATCAGCTCAGTATCTCAAGAGTCACAGTCATCTTTTACTAATTTGCCCCCAACTCACACATACGAGCAAGTTTACTTAAGGAAATTTGTACATGATCTTGACAAACCTTAAACCACGTCCTATAGTAAACTGTGTTTCCATTTTCTCACATATTATAAATTTCATGAAGCTTACTTTTAATTAGACTAGAAAAGTTCTAAAAAAATAAAACACTGTGTGACTAATGAAGCACTTTGAAGCTACTTTCTAGGCTACACTTTAATTTTAAATATTTATTTTGTGTCTTCCTAGAATTTGCTTTAAAATGCAGCAGATTTATTAATCGCCTTGCATGCTACTGCCACACTAGAGGTTGATAATGGAACCTGAAGGTTTCAGCTACCTATGGTGTTTGGAAGCAGATCTGGGATTATGGAATAAGATATTCTAAAGTCAGTAGCAGTGTTCCCATTTATTACGGCCAAGCCCTCATTTGTTTCTGTTTGAAAAAAAACTTTAACAGTGATAACATCCAAACTGTTCATTTTAGTTCAGACAGGATAACAAGAAATCTGCAGATATAAATTGGTTAACTCCTTTGAGTACTGCTCTTTTAGGCTGTCTACAAAATTCACGCACTGGTTTATTCTAAAGTTCACTAACTAAAAGCAATCTTCAACACTTAAATTTTTACTCACCTTCAGGGCGTCTCCTTCATTGCCCTCCATTACTTCTAGAATAAGTGCAGCTAGTATGTTAAATCCTTGACAATAGCCAACAGATTTATTCCACCTGGCATAAGCCAGCAAAACACGTTTTAATACCACTCGATCTTGCTCTGCCTCCTGGCCACAGTAAGAACTGCAACCAGTTCGGTGAAGGTCCTTTAAAGAAAAAAAACAAACAACAAAACACTACAAGAACAGACAGAAAAGATGTGCATTTTCCTTGCCCCTTTAGTTCTCTTGCCTGTCCTGCTTTTCCTTCCACCTTCACCCTCCCAGTACATACTCCCAAAGTCGACGACAATGTTTCTTTTTTTAATCTGTAAACCTTTATCTTACCAAAGGAAATAGGTTCAGCAAGCTCTTAAGTAAACAAGTTACCTAAAAGATGTTCATATGAAGATGTCACAGAAGATATTAACAGATATGTAGGTTTCAAAGAGGCAAGACATAACAGCTGCTTAATTGAACAAAAAAGAGCAACTGTTTTTACTGAAGTGTAAAAAAAACTACTATGCCACTGAGTTTTCAAAACATAAAAGACCAGAAACAGTATCCTTGTAATTTAAAGGATTTATCAGTGAAAGGCAAAACATGTACTACAATGTTTAATATTTTGTAAGTACTATCTATAAGCTTGAATTACCAAGTACAGATGACAATTGCAATAATCAGGGAGACAAAGTATTTTGCTCTGTGTACTCTAATTAAGGTGATTATAGAACACAATCTCTCCTAAATAGAATAATACCTCCTAAATAGGTAAATAGACTAATATTTAAATCACCAGAGCAATAAAAATCTATTAAGCTCTTCCCTAAAACTACCCACTGCTTTAAATATTAAACATTAATTAGCTGAGAAATATAAAGATGTTGCACTTCTGTAAAATAACTGAAAAATGCTCAATTGCTGTATTATAAAACATACTTTTTAGTCCCAGCAAACATTTGTGTTTATTTATAAAGAGGGAAAAAACCTACTTATGATCCTTTGTCTCCATTAAACTCCAGTATTTCTTTTAAAATAAAGAAGTAGAAATCGAGGGGGAAAAAAGTCAGTAATAGCTATTTTTTTCCCAGCTAACACTAACCAGACCAGTGCAGAAGGACGAAAGAAGCTGAAGAAATAATTTTGGTGAGCCAAAGGGAATTAAGATGTAATTTTTGCCAAAGCCGTTGCAGAGAACAAAATAAATCCAAATTCCATTTATTTAAAAAAAAAAATCAACTTTTCATTACAAAATTAAAATAAAACAACAAATTACCTTTACTATCTGGATGCCCATAGAGTCATCATCAGGATTACTTCTTTCATTGAATGTGAAACGCATGGTTTTATCCCAGTCGATGGCTATACTGTGTAAGTACTGATCAGCTAGGGTCAGCCAAACCTAGAAATACACAAAGCAAGTCAACAAAATTAATTTTTTCTCAGATAAAATATGAGCAGTTTTGATATATACCATTAGATGAACCTTATCAGCTTCACCTATATATGATCTGCTGTTAGATTTGAAATATGCAGAAGAGGACTATACCTAAAACAGTTTTTGCACAATTAAAGTAATACCTTGCTCCCTAAAACAGTAAGGAAGGAAACAGCATTAAGTGTCCAGATCTGTGAACTGCTTACAGAGATGCAAGTCCATTGTCAGAAACTGAATCCACAGAGGCCCTCCAAGATGGAAGCACACTCTCCTGCAAGGACCCTCCTTGTCAGTTCAGCCCTTCTAACCTCATAACCAGCAAGGAATTTTATTAAAAGGTAACACTGCTGCAGGCTTTCCTCAAACTCAACCATGGATCCACCTCCTGGAAACCCCACATAAGAAATCGAGCGGTGCTTCTCTTTACCAGAGGTGTCTTCTGATCAGCTCTGCAGAAGAAATAGCATCTAGTGTTAACTATTTAGGATTGATCTGAAAGTATCACCTGAATCAGAGTAACTTAGTCTTACAAGAGGGCTTCCTAAACTGTTGGTGCTACAAGGAGTTCCTAAAACTAACATTTTGACTTTTTTAAAAGCCTAATAATTACCAGATCAGATTTATGCATGCGTATCTAAGACAAAACTTGGACCTTTATTAAACATGTGAAAAGTTCCTGAACCATGAAAGACACAGGACAGATCGTACAATGACAGCAAGTAACAATAAAGGAATTCTTTCTCTTCAGGAAGCTGAAAGAAATCATGAAGGCAAACTGGTTGAGTTTTATATCAGCTGTTAACTCACTCAAGTGAGAAAAGCAATTCAGACACTTCCCACAGATTTAAACACTTAGATAGTTGCATGATGGAGGAATTTATAGACAGCTCCCAGAATCTCATGTTTTCTGCATTTAAATGTCCCTTCCCACACTTTTGCAAAGCCACCCATGCGAAGGAATGCCGCTGTTCTGCCTCCCAGCAGCCTCTGGCACTGCTGACATCCTACTGATGTTGTTTGACTGGATTCTTTATCTCTGCCAGCCCTGGAAAACAAATGTCACATGCCACAGCAATAATGCAGATGTCACCCTGCTCCCGCTGCTGCCAGCAATGGAGGCTCTTAACATGCTGCCAACACAAAATGGTTCCTTTATTTTGGAATCTATCTCAAAATCCTTTGGAAACCAGGGAATGGCAGTGAAAAGACCACATCCCTTTTCTTAACTGTACTTCTTTGGTTAGCATCACGTGGTCATGTGTGAGCAAACACAGAGAGATGGGTAGAATGAAACAGAAAAGAAAGAGATCTGAGTTGGATGATGCAGCAGAGCACACATACCCTCAGCAAGTCTGCTGACAACAAAACTGGGAGGAGTGGCTGATAAGCCCAAGGGCACCTTGACAGGCTGGAGAAATGGGCTGACAAGAACCTCATGAAGTTCAACAAGGAGAAGCACAAAGCCCTGCACCTGGGGAGGAACAACCCCAGGCACCAGCATATGCTGGGGACCACCCAGTTGGAAAGCAGCTTTGCAGAGAAGCAGCTGGTGGTCCTGGTGGACACCAAGTTGACCACGAGGCAGCAACGTGCCCTTGGGCAAAGACTAACAGCCTCCTGGGCTGCATCAGGCAGAGCGTTGCCAGCAGGTCCAGGGAGGTGATCTTTCCCCTCTGCTCAGCCCTGGTGAGACACACCTGGAGTGCTGGGTCCAGTCCTGGGCTCCCCAGTGCAAGAGAGCTACCAAGCTACTGAATAGAGTCCAGCAAGGGGCCACTACAAGGATTAATGGACTGGAGCATCTCTCCTATGAGGAAAGGCTGAGAGAACTGGGCCTGTTCAGCCTGGAGAAGAGAAGGCTCAGGGGGGGATCTTATCAATTTATATAAATACCTGAAGGGAAGGTATAAAAAGGATGGAGCCAGGCTCTTCTCAATGGTGCCCTGTGACAGGACCAGAGACAATGGGCACAAATCAAAACTGAGGAGGTTCCATCCAAACATCAGGAAACACTTTTTTACTGTGAGGGTGACAGAGCACTGACACAGATTGCCTGGAGAGGTTGTGCAGTCTCCTTCCTTGGAGATATTCAAAAGCTGCCTGGACACAGTCCTGGGCAACCAGCCATAGGTGACCCTGCTTGGGCAGGGGGGTTGGACCAGATTACCTCCAGACGTCTCTTCCAACATCAACCATTTTGTGATTCTGTGACCTCTGCCACTCATGTACCACAGAAAAGTGTCTGAGAGACTAAACATTTCAGGAAAGAAAAAAGGCTGTTAAATGGATATAATGATTCACTGGAGCTGTAGATTAAAACCAAAATCATAGTGGTGTGAGGAAAATGATGCCACTATAAGTCTTCCGTCTCCTTCCCCCCTGATTTGTGAAGAGGAACAGTTTGGTTTGGAAAGATAGCAAAAAGAACACAGGAATAGGAAAGTAGTCTGATGCATCAAAAATATATGGAACTGCATATATTTTATAAAGCTTTAAAAATATTCTTTTTATTAAAGTTCCATTTTTAAAGCTGAGATTGTGTGACTCAGTTTTATAGAAAAGATGAATTGACAAGCCTTTTTTTAGGCTGGGGATCTTCAAAAGTTGTTGAAGAAAGCAATAAAGTAAGTTTAGCAAAATCCCACTGGACCCTTTCCTACAACACTAACTCAGTGCAATCTGCCATTAATGGTGCACTCGACCATTCTACATCGCTCCTGACTCCAACCTTTCCTAATTTAAGCAATCTGCCTCTCTCCCACCAAATGTTTCTATAAGCATTCTTGTCAGCACTAGCATCTATCAACTTCACCTTCCTAAGTATGACAGCCTATACTGGAGATTTGCTCTCCTTTCAGTTGATCTTCAGCTGCAGGGGCAGCTTCACCAGAGACTGATGGAATGAAGCAATAACATCTGCACCAGAATAAGTTACCCAAGGCTCAAGCAGAAAGAGTCCAACTATTGAAAACACCATCTTTACCTGTCCCCTCAGTCTCTCCAGCTGCCGGGTGAAGTTATCACTGAAGAATGTAAACTAGGAAAAATCCCCAGTATAACTTAAACTTAAAGCTTCCAAATATTTGTTAAAAAATCACTGATAACACTGACATCATTCAACTCTACTGAGAAACCCCCAGGCAGTATGTCCCACAAAGCGTACAAGTCTACCTACCTTTCTCCGCCATTCTTTCGGTATGCCTGTCGGCAGTCTAGCCACTGCTTTGAGCGCATCATGCCACTAAAACCAAAAGCATCCAAAAATGTATAAAATCCACCATTAGTTTGATGCAACAGTATAGCAACATTTACAACACTGCAGACATGCACATCCATTTCATTTTACTGCACGCATTTCGGAGCTCAACTGCTTAATCCACGCACAGGGAAAATATAGATTAATTACTTAATCATACAACAAAATTAAAATATTCTAGGACACAAAGACTTATGAGATATCTGAGTAAACAATGAAAGCCTATTGTATTTCCAAATACTAATGGAACAGCTCCTGATGCAATTGCAAATTATATGCTGACATTATGATGACAGATGCACTTTTGAACTAGGGCAAGTACCTTGATTGAAGAGAACCCAGTCCTTCATAAAGTCAAGAGAAAAATGAATCAAATTACCTGCTGAAAACCATTTTGACCTAAAGATGGTTCAAGAGTGAATTTCAATTTTGTATCAACCCCTAGAAACAAAAAGGAAAAAAAAAGTCATGGTCATTATTTTCATTTAGCTCAGAAGGGAACACACACCCCCACCCCCAATTGAAATAAGAACACAAGATTTCAGCTACCTGTTTCAAGAACTACATTTCAACCTGTTTCTGTGAATTCTTGTCTTCACAGTAGATTCAAGGCACATGTTAAGAAGTACACAGACAAAATGTTTTTAAAAGACAGTAATACCCTAATGATGTAGTATGGCACAACTCATTTCACTAAAAATCGTGTCTTTCACTATTCTACTAAACCATATTTGTACACTGCAAACTATCATATGCATCCACAGAAAAAAGAGAGACACAAACAGTTTCTTTCCATCTATTTCAACTTCTTGACATTAAATCACTCAAAACTAATTTCTACGTTTGGGGTGCTAAAATTATTTTATTGCTCAGAATATCAATTTTTTAATAATTCCTCAGAATATAAAGCACATTTGGTCAGCATTATCATTTAAGCTTAGATTTTATTTTGGCCATATGAGCAAATTATTTTAATTATTATAAAGCACGCCTGCTAACAGTCTATAAAATACAATATTACATAAAATACTAGGATCTCACGTTTGGCCTACACTGGATCCTGATTGTGGCACAGGAGTATGCCATAACTGGAAGAACAGTGGCACTTTTAATTTGCTTTATGTCCCACATTTTGCATGTACAACTCTTTGGTCCTTCAAACGCCGCTGTCCAGAGCTCAGGTGCTGAACACTGCCTTGTCTCGCTTCCCCTCCCTCGAGTCTTCCAGCATAAAGAGTAAAGCCTTTCTTCATTTTTCCTCCATCATTTAATCCAATGTATTGCTCCATATTTAAAATTATGTTATTCATAGCTTCTTGTCTTTCTATAATACCAAGCCAAACATTTTAATAGTCATAGATATTAAAAAAACACCCAGATTTTAATCCTGCAAGGTTCTAAGTATATAAAATCCGTGCTAATCAACTCACCAGTAATACTCAGTGCTTTGGAGGACTAAGCCTTCGAGTCTGACAGAAACCCATACTGTAGTGGCATTTGCTAGTTATGGAATGTAAAATGCCTTTCAGCATTTGCTGAAGAGGCAAAAAGTAATTTTAAAACCCGACTGCTTGATAAATACATATTTAAAGACAAAGCCTTCTCCTTCAAGGCTTTTTTTTCCTTTGGTGGGGGAGAGGGAATAGAAAGAAAGAAAATTCACACAAAAACCCCAGTATTGTTTAGAATTTTAGCATTTTAGAATTGCATCACTGAGATGTGAGGATTGATGCTCTCATTTCCCTGCTTCGGATTTGAACAACTTGCTTGTCAGATTTAAAAAAATAAAAGCTTTAAACCCTAATAGAAATGTCTTGAAAAACATTAAAGGATTAACAGTTATTCCTGGAGGTAACTGTTTATTAGTATTCTTCCCCATAACTCCATGGCACTCAGCAGGGACTCCTAATAGATAAATCTTTTAATAATAATTCAAAGCAATGTAACAATGCCAGTAACTGACTGAGATGAAATCGTATCACGTTTGTTATAAATGTGAAAAAGTGAGTCTCATTCCGAAGCAATCTATTGGTAAGTACTGGAAAACCCTAATACACACAAAAAGACATCATGACCAAGAACTCCTTTTGTTAAGGTAACAGATGTTGACATGTTATCTAGCACTGCCTTGTGGCAAAAAAGCAATAGCCTTCCAAAATAATCATGTATTAATTTCCAACTCAGCAGCCAAATATTAAATCATTTCACGATCTTGTAAGACTTAGAGATCCCAGTAACAACTTTGCTCTTTGTCTTTTAAATTTTGTAAGAAAGATGCAACCAGAGAGCCAAATTTGCAAAAGATCAGCCACAATAAGATATAACCTCAGAATAAAGTAAAATGTATCTGTCATTTACATGAATATCAAGGCCATGGAGCTCACATAGCTGTCTCTCTTGATTAAATGAGACTGAAATGAGACCCTTCAATCTCCATCTAGAAAAGTTTATTAAATCATGGCAGACAATTAAGACAGGTGTGAAAATTACTAGGAATGAAAATAACATTGTGTGGTAACACGAAACTACGTGGTGCTCTCTCTTCAGTATGGTGAGGAACCTCTCCGTCAGGCCATGCCCTGTAACCTCTAGAAGCAGCCATGGAATCTGCATCCCCTTATTTGTTCCCACTTAGAAACAGTCCCAAAAAAACCCCAACTAATCACATGATGGTTTTGTGAGAGTAGAGGGGAAGAGCCATGGGGAGTGAGCCACAGACCATACAGGAATGCTTCCTCATTCCTATCCATTTTAAAGAAGTTAACTTTCCTAAAACCAAAAAATTACAACCTTGTTCAATAAAAATGCAGCAAGTAAGCAAGGAAAAAAAAGAGCTGCAACACAAACAGTACAGACAGAGCAAGGAAGGTTATACCCACCCAGGAACTTCCCGGGGCATCTGCAGGAAGGCAACCAGCAAGCTAGGAGCAGCACATCATTGCCTGCTACTTATTTCTGGCACAAGAACCATCTTGCTATGTGCAGTTTCTGCACTCTTCACTGAATTTGTCCTTGGACTTTAGAGCTTCAAGGAAATTAATGCCTATCCCCATTCCAACCTCTCTTGGTTTCCCAAACCTTCCTATTCCCATCGTTCCCCTTCTCCTAAGAAATCTCCCACCCCTACGCATACCACTTTTTTTTTTCTTTTTCGCTCAGTCCTGTCATTTTCAGTCTGTCCACTTTTGCCTGGATCACCACCAGCCCTTCCCCAGGGCCTCCTTCCATGTGCTGTCTTTTCTCCCTTATACTTCTGTTGTCTGCTACATCTTACCAGCAACTACCTTTAATTCTGCATTCAGTTGCTGTCTCCCCACAAACTAACTTAGATTCCCTGATACCTTCTTTCCCCCCCCTCAGTACCCCACACCTTTCCAACCCTACCACAGACCTTCTGCACCCATTTTCACTGGATTTTCTGCTTTTTGTCAGTCTTCCATCTCTAGGCCACATTCCTCTCCATTACGTAAAAACAGAAAAGACCCCTTGGGCCCTTATGGGAACTTTTCTTCCCAGCTCCTCTGCATGGACACCCTGGCAGAAACGCACCATATACGCAGCAATAGTTCCTGCTCTAGGGGACTGTATGCGCTGTCAGTACAACTCAGCCCTTTTACATCAAGCCAGCCAGGCTGTAGTGTCGTTTGACATATTAAGTATCACCTCCAGTTCATACACTTTCAACTGGTGCTTCATACCTAAAAAATACATTAACTCATGTAAGTAGGAATGTGTTTGGAGCACGTATGAATTATCAGCTCCACAGATACGAGCACACACAATGGTGTGTATGTTTGGCACCAGTCAAATTTCTGAAGGGTAGCAGAACGTACGCCCTGCTCAATGCCCTTGCAACGAGGTCACCAGAAACCACTGCAGAAAAGCTATTTAAAAAAGGAAAAAAAAAAAAAAAGAAAAACATAAAACCCACAAACCCTAGTCCCGTTAGCTTTTCCAGGTAAAATACACAATGACTCCTGACAACAAAGGGCTGTAAGAGGGAAGATTATACCCCTAGGATTGCCAAACCCTAGCAGATTTCCACTGCATGATCAAAATGTAGTACAGGACCACATAAAGAGCCACAAGAGGGGAGAAAAATGTTGTGGTCAGCCAGGTACCTGGGTGAAGGAATCAAATCCCCACTCCTCAGCAACATTAAACAAAAGGACAGGACTAATTCTGGGAATTTTTCAGAAATACTAAACCAGAAAAAGCATAGGAAGGTGATCTATTCTGATGCATGTACGTGAGCCATAGCTTCAAACTTACAAAGCACATCACTCTAGATTCTGGGCTGTACTTAAAAGCAGCTGTTGAAACCTCTCCCATGGAAAGCCAATAAATATTTTATCGAAAACAAACGAGGAAAAAAGGCCTAAAGCAGCTTCGCATGCAGTGGGAGTCCAAACTTGGGGAAAAAAATGGCAACATAAACTACCACCTTACTGTCGCTTGTGGTTTCAGGAAGATTCTTAGCCTTGCCATGTAATTTATCTCTAAATGTAGGTTTTCATCTGCAAAATGAGAAATAAAAGTAACATTCTGAGTAGCTCTGCATGAAATCAGTGTCAGGAGCCAGAGCTCACTGGGATGTATCAAAGCACATCTAAGATCTGCAGTCTGCAGAAACTTCAGTACAAACAGACAGCTGATACAGACACTAAGAAAATCTGATGGAAACTTCATTCAGCTTATTTTTTAAGGGTTCATTAGGTGCCCCGTCTCCATCGCTCTATGAAAGTCTGCATCCTGAATGACGTTATTGTATTTACTTATATATGAACAATATGGAAACCCCAACCCGGTGGGATTTCCTAGCTTTAAGACTATAGCATTCGTGGTTACACCTCTGACCATCTCCCCTGGTCTTTGTGGGAGCGTAAGTAAAAGAACGTCATTATCTAGATAACATCATTACCTAGGATATTAGAAGACTACTGTAGGAGCGGGGGGTCTGTGAGAATTACGAGTTGGGAAATCTCCTTGATAACAGCAACCCCATAAACCCATACCAGAATATATCTGAGACCTGATTAATAACAGCATCCGAAACTTATCTCCAACACAGAAGCAGTCGGCATTGTGTGCCTGAGGCACACACAGCTAGCACAATGGGGAACGGAATCTCACTTATTTCTACGTGGCTGTATGTTTCAGTAGACCTCAGGCTTGCTCATTTCACAAATGCCTAGGATTAGGCAACAGATCAACAACATTTTAGCTACAAGTGACAGCTCTAACATTGTAAACGGAATTTAAATTTCCAATATTTCATTTAAAAAAAAAAAAAAGAGAACTTTTGATAGCAGGCAGCTAGAATCTAGCACTCATGATGACCCATCAGTGCTTCTGCTGAGAGCCTGCTTCTCTGGAGCGAGCACGCGTTGTTGGCTGACCACCTGCTCCTTACAAGACTTTGGTACTGAAGGAGGATCCAGAAAAAACAGCCGCAGAGCCGATGCCTTCCCCCTTCCCCCTTCCCCCTTCGGAAAGGCTGGGTTGCGAATTTGGACAACACCCTACGGCAGACAAAGGCCGGGCGGGAGGAGGGGGCTCCGGCAAGTCGGGAGCGAGCAGGTTTAGCGGGAACGGTCTAGGCGAGGCTGCGGGGAGGCGGCCGGGCCGCGGCGGCGGGGGCAGAGAGGGAAGGGG
>VZTV01107586.1:14540-31452 GCA_013400875.1 Anhinga rufa
GCACATTTTCTGTTTCTGACCCTCCAGCACAGAGACTTCGAACATCCTCAACTAAAATAACAGCCTTTTCTATGAATCTAAATTGCAACTGCACTTACACTAATGACGTGCCATGCACTAAATAGTTAAAAGAAGCCATTCAACAGCATTTTATCAGATGCATTTTCCAGTGCCATTTGCCTAACAGCATCTTAAAAGGGTTTGATACAGAATTTCTAACTAGTGGATTGACTGACAAGAAGGAAAAGTATTTGAAATAATGATAGCTTTTACGATCTAAGCCACTCAGCATTTCTGTGGAAGGAGAGCAGATTTATCACACCACATTAGTCGGGCTCAAAGACCAAGCTACCAGAAGTCTGAGTCTACCTGCCAACATCCGTAGCTTTGAAACAACAATTTCCTCCTTTATTAAAAGGATATTTTCCTCAGCCACACTACAAAGAGAGGAGAAAACTGGTAATGGATAAGCAGCAAAGCCAATTATATAAAAGATACACAATATAAAACACAGAAGCAAGCCTTTTTTTAAGATCAGTTACAGCCATCTTTAGAAGTTACTGTGAAGTTTTCAGAGGAGCGTGATTTTGATCATGCCTCTTTAAATATCTGCTTCAGTTTTGGAGAAAAGTCACTACATTTCAGCTGCTAGCTTGCACTCTGAATAGATAATTAAGTCTGTGTGTCGGTGGTTCTTTTTTTAACAAAGGTGACGCTTCTCTGCTGATGTAGATGATGCAAATGGCTTTATTTCAGTGCCAGTTGGAGATGATGATTTAGTGGTTAAAGCATCAAATTTGAAATGTATTAATCTCCCTAGGTGTACAGATTGTACCAATGGGACTGTAACAGAAACATTTGAATACAGAAATAACCATGTAATCTCTAATATTATTCTCCTCTTCCTTGAGAGCTGTACACGAATAGCACCACATCATTCTTGGATCGTTTCAAGACTGGCTAACCCAACACCACATGCCGTTGCCCAAAGCCTCAGGAACCACAGCCAAAGTTTCAGGAACCACTCATTATGCGTACAGTGAGAATCAGTCATCCCACTAAACTGAAGATAATCATATGTTACCTTCAATTTTTAAACAATTACAAATCAGCTCTAGAAAAAGACATCAATCTTTAACTGATGGGGATAACCAGCTCTCCAAATGAGAATTCCATGTCCTCATTTACTGCTGTTTCTCCCACTTGTCACTCTATAATAAAACTGGAAACAATCAGGACAATCATTCTGTTACTTGGGACACGGCTACTTCTAAGGACCAGCATACCATTAAGGAGCTTTCCTGCATGCTGGCCAATTAATGCAACATTACTCTTGGGAAAAAAAGAAAAAAAAAGGGGGGGGCAAAAAATGAACTTCAGGAGACAAAATGAAGAAGCCAAACCATACTAATGGGTTCAATGACTCGCTGGATGGTCAGCACAAATGGATTCTTGGAGACACAGATAAGCCTCCCAATAAGCATGCATGTACATATATCTTAAGGGCAAGAGCCTTGCTTCTGGAAAAAGTAGATGGCATTGGGTTTTAACCACTGATCAGGCAAAGCCTCTAATTTGCCTGTGGCAAGATGTGTTCTGCACCACTCTCTGGACTTGCAGACATCTACATATGACACTGCATGTCAGCAGCTTGTATAAATTTGCCATATTCACCACTGTTAAGCTGTAAGTAGTCTTCAATGACGGGGACATTTCAGACAAGTCACCATAGTTCTAGTTGGTGAAAACGCAAAAAATTTGAACTCAGAGATATCACCAGCCATCACGAATCTAGTTTGATCCACCAATGAAGAAAGATCTGGCCATGTCCACAAGTCCTCGCCTGCAATTACTGACAAGACAGATGATGCTTAAGAAAGGATTTGGGGAAGAAAGGAAAAAAA
Source organism: Anhinga rufa (assembly GCA_013400875.1). Lineage (NCBI taxonomy): Eukaryota > Metazoa > Chordata > Aves > Suliformes > Anhingidae > Anhinga > Anhinga rufa. The sequence continues at coordinate 16,445 of VZTV01107586.1, forward strand.
AAAAAATCAAAGCCTTTTGGCTAGCCCAGATATTTCAACTCCAGATATTTTGTAATAATCAACCTGAGACTGCGTTTTTCCCACCTGTAGTTCATTTACTCTGTCCCGTACAACAGAGTCACTTTCTGAAAAACCTTACCTCATCATTTGGTATCCTTCTGCAGTCACCACCACCTGCTAACCGTGCCTTTTTAAGGCCAGAGCGTACTTCATGAGAAATTCTAGTTCACACATGTAACTTGCTCAATTGTTACAATCGGCCTTATGGTGGTTGGTCCTATGGTCACTACCAGGTTTTGATGTAGGGAAACAAACTCCATTTACCTTAAACCTCCCCATTCATCAGCCCAATTGTCTTCTGTCTGCACTGGGACAATGAGGTAAAAGAGGCCACTAGAAAGGGAGAATGAGCACAAGCAGATGGGGCAGCGACAGGAACAGCAGCGGAAACAGGGCCACAGACCAGTCTCGCTTTTAAAGAAAAGGACACGTTTGTTTGCATGGAGCTTTAACTACCCAAACCCAGGATTACTGGAAGGCACAGTTCACTGGTTCTCTTCTGATGTGTGCAAAGACGACTGAATGTAATCAAAAGACTAAAAATGGCAAGACATCTTCAGCTGGGTCACTGTATTTCACAAACTCCACATCTTCCCCCTTATTTCACAGAAAACTGTACAGACCTCCTGTCATTCTGATTTGCATCACAACATCCCAGTGAAATGGTGAAAATTTGGGGAGAAAGCTTGTTTGCCACGCTTCTGGACACTTGTTTTAGCAAAAATACTTAAAACAACACATACCCATGAAAAAAATATATTGCAAGGAATACTTTGTATGATAATATTGTAATACGTTTCATCCCAAAGCATTTTAGAAATTACTTTCAGGCAACATCACCACACCAGCTGCTGATACAGCAAACATCAGAAAGAAATATAATCAATAGGATGTGAGGAAAAAAAATGTATTGCAACCACAAGGCAAAAAACTATTCTACTGACCACATCATAGTGCCATTGTCTGCTGAGCCCCAGAGTTCTGTATACTACCTTTAAGAGCCCACAAAATGGAACCAGAAAATGTAAACCCATTACCACTTGGCTTCAAATAGCTCTACAGAAGTTTGCACATCAAGAAATTTTAAATTTGTACCAACACATGTTCTGATGTGCATTCTAGTTCATCATGAACTTCAAAAGAGAAAAAGATCTTACTTTAAAATTGTAGAGTACAAGAGAAAACACATGGAATGAAATATGTCCACTTTGGAAGGAAGAAAAGATAAGGCAGTTTGAGATTTTCCCAGAGGGCAAAACTATTTTAAATACACTTAGCCCATTAAAGCATCTTCACCACTGGAGCACAAAATTCCTATCCTACCCAGTTCTATCTATATGTGTTCTATTATTAAACATCCCCTCTGCCAAAAACAGCCCCACTTCCTTCTGCTTGATCCTAAAAGCCTGAAAACAAGCATTACCCACCTGGAGTTTCACACTCCTCCAACGCACAAGATGGAGCCACCTCTGACAGCTTGCAAAGAGGCCTCTGGCTTGTTGGGTCCTTGACACTGAAGGGGCTCAGGTGCTACAGGGGTGCTGTAGTGCATGACCTTGAACATGAAAGGTCACAAGGTGGCACAGCCCAGCACTCCTCCCATCCAAGCCTGCAAGTAGAGCATCCCCTCCTGCATTGCCAGTACTGCTCTGCAGGCTCTGCTACTGACTCACTACCTCAGACACTGCAGGCAAGCTCTGATCTACCAGCTAGCTGCAACTACTGTGTGGACCACCAAGCACAGAGCCTGTAGCACTGTTTCACTTATCCACAGTTGCATGAGCACGTGAGGAGGGAGTCTATGAGTAAGAGTGGACAGATCTGTGTTACACCGAAGGAGAAACATGATTTTGGACTAAAAGATTCAGTTCTGCCACCAAGCTCGTGTCTGCTCTCAAATAATACAGGGTTGTCTTTACTGGAAAAAGGATGGTTCCAGAACCAATACAAAAATGAAGTTTTGCTACTGTATTTGTGCCTAGACAAGGTTCATTTTACGTACTTTCCACAAGCAGGGCTCAGGAAAATGGAGCAGTGTGTTGACACACCACAGTCTCATCAACACAGCATGAATATTTTAAACTTCCATTGCATTAGTCATCATTTGTATCACTTTGCACATAGATGTCACAAAAGAGGTCAGGACCTCACTGTGTCCTATATTAGGTATCACAGACAAAAATAGCAGAGCCAATCCTTGCCTACAAAGGTATTCAGCGCAAATACAAACTACACAATGGACAGGAAATAACATCTATGATTTTCAGAAACAGAGAGCCAAGATTTAAACGATTAGTCTCAGGAAGCATGCAGCAGAGCTGAGAAACAAATCCAAACAAGCTCAGTTCTAGTCCAATCTTTCCGCCTCCTTTAGACTTCAGGCACATAGCCTTCTTTCTTGTTTCCCCCTTCAAAAAATGACAACAGAGTTAAGTACTCTTTTAACCTTCTCTTGAAGGATGCCCTAAACCAGCCCACTTGTTCTTGGAGGGTTTAAGACAGACAGAGGATCTGGGGAATTCTCTTACTAGGAAGTGCTCTCTGGCCATGGGGCTTTTTTTATAGTTAAGATGTCTGAAGGAGAATATTGCCTGCACTTTGTTTAGCGGTATCTATTGAGGACTGATCTAGAGAACATCATTAAATAGCACTGCTTAGTGTAGTGTGTATCTTTCAACAGGAAATTAATCTGTAATACTATTACTCCTGTAAGAAGCTCACAACTGTACGTACACTACTTGATCCTTCAGCTTATCACAATCACAAGGATTCAGCCAAGAGAGAACTTCAGACTCAAGATTCTTCGTTATGATCTTTAGTATTTTTTTGTCATTCTCCCCCTTCCCTCCTATACACACTATCCACTCCTGCCTTCTGTACTACACATGTACATACACTAGGACAGGACTGATGAGAAAAGAGATGGTCTTTTCAATAAAGCCAGGTCTCCTTGACCCCAACATCACTTGCCTGCAAATGCGTGTTGTAATTTATCTTTAGGGAGTGATGGACAGTTACACCTAGTAAGTGTATTTGCAAGTTGAATAATATTCATAATCATATTGCTTCTTGAAATTTTTGGCAGCTATGATACATTCTGAGAAGTATGCCAAACTTTTCCAGCATCAATGAAAACACTTCAAATATCATACATCTGTGATTAAGGCATCTGTAAATCAGTTGTGAAGGCAGTTTCTAGCAGTTTACAGCACAACGGGGTGGAGCTGTGATGACCAGTTTCCCATCTAGGGAGATGCCACATTTGTAGGCAGTGAATCAGCGCAGGTGAGGCTGACTGCAGTCCCTCAGTTCTTAGGTTGTTCTCAGGCAGCACAAGATGCTTATGCAATCAGATCACATAGGTGAGAATATGAAAGCCCTCAAAAGCATCGCAGGTTGCTAAAACAGAAGTACAGACATGCCTGTAACCCCCTTGAACCTGCCTATAACCTCTCTCCAGTTGTAAATATAGCTATTTCCATGAATGAGGGAGGTGCAGAAAGACTTGACATCTGTACAGTACCAGGGCTAAGGCCAGCCACAGCAGAAGTGCATGTACCTGTCTCCCAGACCTACGCTCAGTCCAGTAGGGCATGAAGCCCTTCTTTTCCTGAGTTCTTTAGGAAACCACTCAGCAGTAAGCTACAAGCGTTTCTTAAACCTGTCTCTACATCACAAAGACACTGAAAGATAGGAATATGTTAATATTCAAATGCTTTACATCATAAATTATTAACTCTCCTATGCCACCAACTCTCACCATCGTACCATTAAAAAGCTAGTATTCTGCAGCATCTGGAGTTCCTAGGTCAAACTGCTTTTGAGGATAGAAGAATTAAATTTGCTGATAATTCAGCAACCCTGAGCACACAAGTGACAGCAACTAGTGCCAATAGGCCGAGTACAAAGGGTGGCCTATTTCACTCCAGGCCCATCACTGGAAAATGACTGTTCCCAGAGCTTAACAGAAAAGAATTGAAAGAATTCCTGAAAAGTAGAAAGCAACTCATGTTTTTTTTTAAATATCATGCACTACAGATCAGCAGCACCACAAATATTTCAGAAAAAAAAAATCTACTCTGACATTACAAAATAGATGTGATGTGGAAACTTGTATCTTAACATAGGGTTCAATGGCTGCACTGAAAGGACAAGGCAGAGATTTAACTCTCAACTACCCATGTGGAAAACAAAAATTGATTTAAATATAATATTGCTTGATTACAAGACAGAAGTAAGTCAGTTCCCCTTATTATGCCAGTAATAGAGGGCAACAAACTTGCACAACTGAGTACACTTCATATAGCTATTTGTATTCACTGCAGTGCCCATAAATCATAATTCTGGGCTGCAGCATTATTGCAGTAGGTGTTGTACAAGCACAGCAAAAAACAGCCTGCCTGCTTTAAAAGAAAGAAATAGAAGAAAAGAAAACACATCAGTATATGAAGGAGCACAGTGAGACAATAAGATGTTATTGGAAAGCATGGTGGATAGTAGTCTTAATATAAGGGCTGCTATTGTGTTTCTGTGGCTTCATGGCAAAGATGAGTACCAAGGGACACACATGAAGGTGTAAGGTCAATAAGAGGGCTGAGGGATTAGGTTTTAATCATCACCTGAAGTGCAACATGGCTACATCTACAAGGAAACACCAACATGGGGGGAAATTGAGAAGGTGCTTGTTTTAAAGTAAGCGTGGGATGGAGGTAGGAGGCATGAGCTAACCTTGAATACTGACTAAGAAATGACAAGGATGTGACAACAGAGAAGAGTAGGTTGTGAAGAGCTTTGGCTATTAAAGCAATGAAAGCAAGATATTGACTAGATCTACAGTGGCCATAAGGGAAACACAGGCACCTACCACTCATGCGACACCTATGTACAAACACTAAAACGCAGGTGTGCTAATCACAAGCTGAAGTCCACGGCTACATTTAATTCTTTGACATATATATGTTGTCTTCCAAAAGGACAAAAGTACACCCAGAAAAAAAAAAGTTTGCAGAAGCTTGCTATGTCCCAAATGCGTCCAACAAGCTCTTAATCAGAGAAAAATTATAGATAAGTGGATGAATCTTCTCATGTTGCAAAACTGGGGGTGGGGTGTGGAATTCAACAACAGCATCCAGGTTTCTTATTATTTTTTTTCTAATTTGGTTCAACTGTATAAACAAACTCTAAAGTTATAATTGCTATTTGAGGAGCAGAGTGATCTGTGTGGTCCTGATGAAGAAAATAAAAGAAATAGAGGGGGGACAGGGAGTCAATTTATTTTACTTATCACCTTCATGTGCCAACTGTAACGGTAAAGCAGATCATACGTAGTTACATTAAGCAGATAGTTGCATCTCATGAGCAAGGTAAAAGATGTTACTTCAGCAGTCCTTGCGTGACAATATATTTTAACTGCTGTAGTAACAAGTAGCATAAAGTCTAAGTTAACAACTGGAGTAAAAGTCATAGCAATGCTTACATGCTCGATAAAATATATAGAGAGAACCTTTTAAATGAAATAGAAAGCAATTAATTGAAGTGACGTCTCAGAGAGCAAATGCCTTTTTTTTCTCTGAGAAATTAACTGTCTCTACTGAAGCACAGAATAAAAAAAATGTTATTTTGGTAAGGAACATATTAAGAAGAAAAACTGTTGAAGAGGCCTACATAAAAATATTGCTGAAAAGCATGATCATAAAAATAAAGAAATGTTCCCTAACCTTGCTAAATGATATGAAGTAAATGCATATCTTAACCAGTATTCACACCTCAGAATCCTGCTTAAATGCTACATGGTCATTTTAAAAAACAAATCACCAAGTCAGCAGAAAAACTAATGCAATATATGAAAAAATAATTCTGACAGGTATGATTTGTAGGCATGCTTAAGATAATATTTGCCGAAGAATGGAGGTCATAGCAGATTGCAGGCTCCCAGCACTAAAACTGAGCTGCTCTTCCTTTATTAGAAGCTTAGCATCTAGCATAGAAATTGAATTTTACAGTGTGGATCATCAGCTTCATTGGTCTGAACTGCTATTTCAGAAACAGCAAGATTTTAATCCCCCCAACATAATTAACGAAGGAAAAATCACCCTATGTCCCCAGGGCAAGATTTATCCACAGACAGAACACTTTCAAAGATCTTAGACTAAGAAGTAATTGCCAAAGTTAGAAAAATGCTTAACCGCAAAGCACCTTTGCTTTGGGCCAGGAAGCACTACGGGAGTGCGACCACATTTATACATAAATAAGTTTTTTATATGTTGTTTAGTACTTATTTGCAGTAATGCTAAGGACACGCACCACAGACTAGGCTTGGGCTGTGCAAGGCTTTCATTAGACACGGAGCAAAGAGACAGGTTGTTCTGGCACTGCCCAAGGATAAGGGAGACCTGCTTCCAGCACAGATCTTCCCCCTTCCAGTACACACGGCCTCTGCAGACAGAGCTCTGTTACACAGGACCAGAAACAAAACGTTTTCTGGGGTTGGGGAAGGTAATGGGGTTCACTCCAAGAGAAGCGAATATAAGCCTCACAGAGCTTTTGGAACCACAAATCTTGATTGGTCAATACAGAAGTCCTCCACCACCACTCAAGTTCTTTGATCACATATACATTGGTTCCCATTTGCAGATGCCACTAGTTCTGTAAAGAAATGGAAACTTTCCCACGAAGTTTTGCGTGTACATGAAGCTATTGCAACTCCAAGTCCTCCAGATCCCATAATTCCCTTCATCTCCCATGTGGGCCATAGCTTCAGAGAGCACATTCTGCAAGTGCTGGAAAAGGAAGCAGCTAACAAAGCAAATGAACCTTGAACTACCACCTCCCCTTCCTGAAAAAAAAGTTACGCATGTTAGTCATTTAAGCAAGTTCGACACGCAGGTTTTTTTGCTGAAGTTCGTGAGTAAGATGGAGAAAATAGTTATCAGTCACGACAATGTTACTATTCCAAGCTTTTTTACTCAACAGTTAAATTACAAAATTTCAGTTCATAACCCACTCTCACAGGACAATTTTATTGAACTGAATGTGTTTAGGATTAATCAAAGGCTCATTTAGTACTGAAGCCTTGAACCATTAAAATTGATTTTGAACATGTACAAGACCACACAAGCATGAGTTTTGGCAACAGCACAGCTCCAATTGTTTATTACTACTGCGGAGCTTGGGACAACTGACTTCACTCCTCTGAACATGTGCTGCTTCTACCAGCCCTCAAGTGGTCTTGTCTCATTACAAGTTTGTTTTTCAGAGAGCCTTGTACCATGTGTTTGTCCAGTGACCAACTCATTAGGTTTCTGACTTCACTGGGCCTCTCTAGGCATTACTATAAATATTATTAATATTTAATTCCTCAGATCTGTATTCTTTTTAAAAAGAGATCAGCTGGGTACATTGATTACCTTGCTATTCTGACTTCCTTTAGTCTCAGTGGGTAATTATTCTTCCTTCAGGATCTAAGGCCCCATAGCTATTGCTGGCCATGAACAATGGATGAGATAAGAAATTAGCAGTAACATACAGGGAAAAATAATACCCAAACCCCCACATTAAAGTATTAGCTATAAGTGATGCCTAATCCAACCCAAGAACCAAAAACTGTTCATGCTCTGTATTTTGGCCATATGTATTGTATGGATGGCAGGGAAAATATATTGATCAGTACCAGGCTGCTGTGATTTTAGGGAGGTAACTATAATTATAGGGAATTATAGGGAACTAAATTTAGAAGCTCTTTCACTGCGGGCAAAACACAGCAAGAGGTTTCCAATTTTTACTAAGAAAGAGATATAAATGATGGGTTTGTGTCACTTCCTTTTTAGAAAGTGTTCTAGTAAGATGATGTAATGTGGAGATGGAACATGGACTTGATGTCCTTGGCAAATTTCAAGGGTATGTAAGGAGCACTAATTTACTGCTGAGTAAGTCAAATTCAAGTTATTATCAACTTCAAGGAAAAAAACATTTTAAAATCAGAGGTTCTCATTTAACTTTTCTTCCAGAGCTGCTCCAGCATAGAATTATAAGCCAGACTATTGATCCAAACAGACTAAGTTCACAGCCCACTTTTCTAGCATCTTGATTTTAAATGCCAAGCTTATCTCACAAAGCTGCAGAAACATAGCTGCTAGCACTGCCTGGTGCTCCATAAATCAGTCTATTCCTAGCACTAATTATCCCAAGCAGCTGTTATCTTCCATTTGATCTTCAGTATCGAGGAATTATTTTCTTCAAAGACTAACTTAACCAAAGAATGTTTAGTGTGTGCCATATTTGGAGATAAAATGCATCTGTGTTACTTAAAGGCCACATACCCTGTTGGGCATTTTCAGTGAAGCCCATTAACCCTCCTACATGTTCACAATGTTGTAAAAAAAAAAAAAAAAAAAAAGAAAAAAAGCATTTCATTAGGAAAAAGAACAGCACAGTTACTTGTACTGAAGTGTAATCCCCAGAAGAATGAAAGAGGAGGTAGTGCTAAACTAGACAAGTGTGAGACTATGCATACAACCTAATTGCACAACTTTTTCTCTCAGGCCATTTCCACATCCAAAGGCTTGTCAGAGAAAGATTAAAGGTTGCAATGACATGGTATTATAGTTATGCACCTCACACAGCCACCCCTGCTGTGAGCTTACACACATAAGTAAACCCTTACATCTTGATTGTCCAACATTTGCCATAGATGCCATGGCTTTTCACTACCTGCAGGAATCAGAACAGGATCTGCCATCGGTTCAGAAGTGTCCAAAGGATTTGTGAAATACAAATGCACTCATGGGCGCTCCTTGCACATCACTCCTTCACACGGGGACTTTGACAGCACCGGCTATACAGCCAGCTTCCTCGCAAATTCCTACGTAACACAATGGATTTCTAGGTTAGACCCTGGACACTGACAATGCCTCGCAGCAAAGCACATGACTACTTTTCCACACAGACCTGCAGGCTGAGCCCTTTGCTCTGCTGGGCCATGCGCCCTGTGCCTCCCTTCCCAACCGACACTCGCCCTGCCCCAGGCGGACACGCTGGGCTGGAGTGGGATGAGCTCAGTTCCACACTCTTCCTGGACCTATGCGGAAATCAGCACCTTGCCTCATTTAACCGCAATAATCCCAGGTTGACTAAATAAAAACATCGCTTTTCCAGTTTCTCAGGGAGCTATTAGAATAAATCAAACTTTACTGCTGAACAGGTATCCATCTGAATAGCTGCAAATGAGCAGAGGGAACGGTGGTGTCTGACAATTATTTCTGATGTCATGACTGACTGACAGGGACTTGTAGATGGAGCATCCTCAGTTCAAGCTGCTCAAATCCCACCTTCCAAAGTTACTGCAGTACTAGAGAAATAAGGTATCAGTTGTTTGATAACAACTTTGCTCAGGCAAATTATTATGCAAGTACTACAAGTATTACTTGATAAGTAATCCAAAAAACCACACACACAGTAATCTATCACATTAATCCCTATTTCTGATACTCAGGAAGTATTTTATGTAACAAGTACTATCCAATACATTTTTATGGCACAGCTGTTCGGAAAAGTGCAATTCAGTGCACTCAAAACTGTATATACATCACAAAACTAATCCTGCAAGGCCAGCTACCACTTTGCAACAGCAACAGGATTACAGTTACACGGAAGAATATGGAAAAGAAGGCAAACAGCCAACCTCTGAGTTGTACGCATACCCAAAATAAACATAATCTCAGGTATAGAACTAACTCAACCATTTCACTGTTGCCACAGCTGCTAGCACACTGACAAACAATATTTACAGCACCCTATACTAAATGTTGCAGGACAAGAATTTGGTAGCAATTCTGCAATCTATACATTCATATACTGAACAACCTGCGGGTTTTGTTGCAAACTGGGCCTAGAATCAGCAGCCAGATTATCGTTTACAGAAGGATTTACTGAATTGACTGTTCAGATCCATGATAAGCAGTGAAGTATATATTTTGCAAGGGTGGTTTTTTATTTGTAACCACATTCAGCTGTTACTATCCCATCGAGTTTCTAAGTAACACAAAAAATATTGTATAACTCTGGGGGGTGGGTGTGAGTAAACTAGTTATAGTTAGATAAGCAGCGGTTGATGCTCTGACCACCTCAGGTGACCATTCTGGGGTGCTCCTTTCACCTCAGCAGCAGAGACCAGCTACAGAACATGCCTACATGACACACATTAGAAAGGTCAGTTTAGCCCCACTTCACCCTCACCCCAGATGTTTGCAATTTTCCATGACAAATAATCAAAGTGGGGAGAGAAGGAAGGATGTAGGGGCTCTGAATTTTGCAGGGCCCACAGTTTATAGAAGTTGGACACCATGGCTGATTGACCAGGGTCTCCCAGGTCTCACCACACTCCTTTGGGTGAAGGCCTGGTATCTTCCAAACGGTAAGTTGCTGCACTTGGAAGCCACCTGCCTAGCACAACATGCCATCGATCAGCTGATCCACAGCTCCTTGCTTCTGTGTGGTGCTCAACAGGCAGCTGAAGGCTCTCTCCTCTGAGAAGAGGCAAGTGTTTGAGTTCAGCTGATCATTTTGCTTAGCTCCCACCTGGCTCTGAACCCCTGCCATCTTCCTTTCCCTGGAAAATCCTGCCCCTCCAGAGACAGCAGCTCACTGAATGGGGAAATAAGCAACAGCAGTGAGCCAGGAGGCAGTACCTCCCTCAAGGAGGTAATCATCTTCTAGTCAGCAGGCTCCACACTGTCCCCAGGAACTTACCAGCAGCAGTGATCCCAACTCTGAATGCAGCCAATTTCCAAAAGTAGCAATGGAACAATATTTAAAAGAAAAATGTGGCAGTCAGGTATGCTCTTATACCACCTGCTGATATTGAGCACTGCCCAGTGTCACTTGAAACAAGTACCTAGATCCTGACCAGGTTTGTAACAAAAGCAATCCTACCTCTGGATCCTGCCATTAGTCAAAGCAGCTGCCAAAACAGTTTGCTTGGTTAAATCCTGAAGAATGTAGCTGAAGGAGTCCATGATAAAAGCCATTTTCAATAACTGTGCAAGTCTTAGCCAATGATGAATATGAAATGGCATTTGTTCAGATGGGGCAGGGAGGTATCTTCAAGGGAGGCAAGACACTTCAGCAGTGAGTTAGGGACAAAGAAGCACAGTGTGAAGTATGTGACATGGAAAAGTAAGGATTCATATAATCCCTAAGGAGGCAGAAGGAAAACATATGGCTCAGGAATGCACGCTGGCTCCTCAGCTCCCTAAACCAGCCTGGCAATCCCAGCATTGAGCAGCCAGGGAGTGAGCTGCAGAGATGGCTGGCTGCATGTTCCCAGGAAGATCTCCGGTAACAAAGTTAGCTAGAACCACTTTAATGGAAAGGTCTGTCATAAGATACCAGCTTGTGGAGAGCAAAGTCCCTCAGAGCAGAATGTTATCTTTGATGAATATTTCCAAATGCCAAAAAGCACAATTTTAAAACTGTAAACAAACTTAAAACTCTTTTTAGGATTAAACATTCTAACATCTTACTTGAAAATGGCTTGTTACATAATATGAAATGAAAAAAGGTGAGGTGTCAAAATCTGAACAAAACATTTTAGTTCAAAATGTAAGCTTTCAGAATTTTGCTTCATAAGCAATTGACTTTTGTGAGTGGGTGTTTTATTTCATGCTGGAACAAGATATTTTTATTGCTGTATTCTTAAAGCAGAATTTCCCTCAAAGCGAGGATTCCACATTCTGTACTGCTCTAAGCACTAGTTCTTGCCATCTTTTGAATCTGATATTCTGCAATGGCATAGACTACAAGAGAATATCAGTAAAAGAAGATGGCTGTCAGCTGAAGTATTTTGAATTATCCAGCCAAGGTCTTCTGTGGACTCACATACCAGTCAGCTTTCTGGGGCTAGCACAGATCATCCTGAAGAGCTGGCTGGAGACAATTAAGTGGGGTGGTCCCCCCTGTACGGCTTTCCAATGTTACTGCTCATCAAGTGATCAAAGATGTCAAAATTCATTACCTACAAGATCCATACTCAGTGTCCACATCACATCAGCAGCACAATTACACTTTAAGCCTAGGAACTTAGTTGATAGTTTTCTAGAAGAATATCCCTTGAGGAGTAATGGAACAGCACAGTGCTGTACCAGAATTTCACTGACTTGCTGATCTGTTAAACTACTTCCCCTCACACCGCTTCCCTGAGCCTCAGCTTTCTGGCTGTGCTGCTGAAAGACCAGTTCCAAGATCATATTCTTATGAAAAGAAAGTAACCATGGAATTCACTACCTGAAAACTCCCTGGGATTATTCAGATTGTGATTAGTTGTCAGCCTTTAACACAGAGGTGGCACTTTTCACACGAGTCACTTCCAAAGCTGCATAAAATACTATGGTAGCAAACTCCCGAAGGCATTTAAAACCAAAAATCATTGCCCTTGCAAAACATCACCATCTTGATCAGTGTTCCACACTGCTGGTATTATGCCTGATAACAGTCACTTTTCTCTTCTTTCTCCCAAACTCACTAACAGATACACAATCTAATTTACATTAGCAAATGCTAAACATGCATGACGCACACCTACTCATTGAAACATTTCTCCATCACCTGGCACACAGCAACGAATGATGCTGTTTGCAGTCCTTCTCCACCAAGCCTAGTGTTAAAAGCAAGTAGTCCTTCTCAGCCCAGGGTCCTATTGCAATGGAATAAGCTTTCATATTTCCCAGAATCTTGTCTGGCTGAAGCAGAATGAAATATGATAATCAAACAGCATTTAATTTTCTGTTCACCACTACAGGTGGCTCTTTCAAAGGGTTCTCCAGTAATCTTTTTAAGCAACACACAATTTATTAATAACGCTGGATAACAATGAACAAGTCAGTTAAGAATACACTTACATCTACAGTCGTTTTTCCTCATGCACAGCCCATACCCAAGGGACTGGCAGGTGAAGTTTTCCACCCAGATCAAAAGAACTGCTGCCCAGTGGCCAAATGGAACTTATGGACAAAAAGCACAGCTACCACCCCCACTGAGCCAAGCTCTGGCATCCCTAAATACAGGTTCTCTCCTGTCCCATTACTTCACTCCTTGCAAACCAGCACAGGACATAGAACAGATTACAAAATCCTTGCTAACCAATCCTCAGCCCACGTCCACATCTTGGGTCACAAGTAACGGAGGAAGCCTTCACTCTATGCAGCATAACTAACAGTTTGATAAAAATAGCAATAATTAAAAATCAATAGCAATATTCTATCTATTTACATATGCATTGCTACAAGTTGGGTGGGAGTGCCAATCTGCTTAAGGGTAGGAAGGCTCTGCAGAGGGACCTGGACAGGCTGCATTGATGGACCAAGGTCAACTGGATGAGGTTCAACAAGGCTCAGTGCCAGGTCCTGCACCTGGGTCACAACAACCCCATGCAATGCTACAGGCTTGGGGAAGCTGCCCAGCAAAGAAGGACCTAGGGGTGCGGGTTGACAGCCAGCTGCATATGAGCCAGCAGTGTGCCCAGGTGGCCAAGAAGGCCAACAGCATCCTGGCTTGTATCAGCAATAGTGTGGCCAGCAGTAGGGAAGCGATCGTGCCCCTGTACTCGGCACTGGTGAGGCCACACCTTGAATACTGTGTTCGGTTTGGGGCCCCTCAGTACAAGAAGGACATTGAGGGGCTGGAGCGTGTCCAGAGAAAGGCAGCGAAGCTGGTGAAGGGTCTGAAGAACAAGTCTTATGAGGAGCAGCTGAGGGAACTGGGGTGGTTTAATCTGGAGAAGAGGAGGCTGAGGGGAGACCTTATCACCCTCTACAACTACCTGAAAGGAGGTTGTAGTGAGGTGGGTGTTGGTCTCTTCTCCCAAGTCACTAGAGATAGGACAAGAGGAAATGGCCTCAAGCTGCGTTAGGGGAGGTTTAGATTGGATATTAGGAAAAAATTCTTCATTGAAAGAGTGGTCAGGGATTGGAAAAGGCTGCCCAGAGAGGTGGCAGAGTCACCACCCCTGGAGATGTTCAAAAAACGTGTAGACATGGGACTTTAGGACATGGTTTAGGAGGCATGGTGGTGTTGGGTTGACGGTTGCACCTAATGATCTTAGAGGTCTTTTTCAACCTTAATGATTCTAAGTAGGCAACTGACTAAAGAAAATTCAGCCTACCTTTGGCAACAGTTTAAACAAACAACTTAAAATGACTCTCACATTTTCAAGCTCATGATTCTGTTTCCTCATTTTTCTTTCCCCACCAAAAGGCTTCAAAGGACAAAACATCAGGTAGAAGTAAATTAAGAACAATTCATTAGGAAAAACAAGTAGCCACAAGCAACATTTCTTAAGTGTGCATTTCAAAAAGCCACAGCATCAGTTTAAAGGATCAAATTCATTAGCACTCATGAAGGTTAGAGACTAGTAATGTAACCAAGCACACAAATACAGATGAGGTAATAGGAAAGCTACTGAACTGAAACATGCAGCCAATTGAGTCATTTGGGGATGACTCAATGAAATCAGACTCCATAAGAAGTAAACCTCCTATTTTAACCTCATCAAAGGAGGAATGTACTTTTGATAGATCAATTAAATAGTTACTGCTATAAAAAGTTATGAAGCAGATTCATCTGGCTTCAAACATCAGAGCTACTGATTTAAATTTAAAATGTATTAGCCCAACACCTTGAAAAATTAGACATGGTTTTCTAAATCAAAGGCCTGTTTCACATCCACTTGGAAATTTAAATTAGAGTTGGAGATGAACACAGCAAGTGCATGACAGTCTCTCTTTTAATTGCAAATGCAACACTGGAAATTGCACAGACATTAATATTTTTAATTTTTAATACAAAACATCCTCCTCTTTAATATATATTTCAGATGTTAAAGTGAGAAACATGAAAAGCAAGTACAAGCTTAACACTTGGCCCCTAATTTATAACAATGGAGAATTGGGCGCGGG
>VZTV01107586.1:41120-52947 GCA_013400875.1 Anhinga rufa
TCGGCCGGGCCGGGCCGGGCCCAGCGGCCGCGGCGGTGGGCCTCCTGTGAGCCGCCGCAGGGCTGCCGCGGCGCCGCTCCTTCGCCGGGCGCCCCTGCGCTCTGGCTGATTCAGGTTTGGTGCCTTTCTTCCAGACGCCCCTAAAGAAGGCTAATGCCCTCATTGCGCAGATGGGAATAACCTTCCTAAACGCAGTAAGTGTTCATGTTAACTCTCTGAACTTCAGAGGTACACGCGTTTGCGTGGTTTGTGTCTTGGGAGATTTAAAATCTCAAAACTGGTAATAGTTCTATGAAGCCTGTACATATGTGTGGGGGGTTTTTTATATCAATCCCTAACTACCTTTAGGTCACAGAACGAATGTAGCTCCAGGTCATGCTCACGAGCCAAGAGGGAAAGTTTCACTTCCTGAAGGTGCTTGTGCCAACTTACTTAAGCAGATAAAGCAAAACTGAGTATTTTTATTACAAACCAAGAAGCATTAGAAGAAGCTGCTTAAAACTTTCAGCTTCATGCATGCTGAAAACCCACTTCACTCTTTTCATATTCTAATATATTGTCAGGGCTAAAACAAGGGAGTGAATCAACTGGCAAATGGTATTTTAATGGGTGCTTGCTGCTGTGTAAGATCTGCGTCTAATTTGTAATGGGGGAGGGTGGGGTTGAAGGTCATACTGTGCCGAAACACAAAACCAGCTTCACCTGCAGCTCTCCACTAGTGAAAATACTTGGGATGTAATCCTCTGTGTCTGAAAAGGAACATGCTTTAATGTTGGTCACGTTTGTAATCGACCTATTAGCTGGTATTTCAAAACTAAAAATTATGAGGAAAAGTTGTTTTACAATTTTGATCTTGTATCTCTTCATCCTGTCTTTCCAGTACGTTCCCAGTGCACTTTGCTGTCCCAGCCGAGCTAGCATTTTAACAGGAAAATATCCACATAATCACCATGTTGTCAATAACACTCTGGAAGGAAACTGTAGCAGCAAGTTATGGCAGAAGATTCAAGAACCGTACACCTTCCCAGCGCTGCTCAAATCCATGTGTGGTTATCAAACGTTTTTTGCTGGGAAGTATTTGAATGAGGTATTTTGTGCTTATTTTTTTACAGTCACACAGTTCATTTGCATCTGTCCGCCTCTCTAAAGCGTTCAGTGAGTTTTACATTTGTAGCTGATGGTGGGTCCCCAAAATGTTTAAAGTGGCGTTATTTGGATGGATGGCTCTCTTTGCTGAGATGGGATAAATACGATGCGAAGTTCAAATCTGTAACTCAACTTGGTGAAAATCAGGTTCTGTAGGTGCCTGAATGCTTCTAAAAATTAATTTTGAAAGGATGATGGGATCCAAAGGCTTTTTTAGTACGTTCAGATGTGTTAATTGTTAGAGATGATGATGAGGGAAATGGATAGATGATTGACATGGGGTATTGAAGAATGCCATCAAGCCAGTGCCAGACCAGGCACGAAGTTAGAATAATGTTAAAGAAAAAAATTGGTTTGTCTCTATATTCCTGCCTGATCTATCCCCTTGAATCAGAGGACTGTTTTGGTTTTAGCAGTTCATATTGTGCTTTAAGTAGTAAATGTCCACTCAGGCAAATTCATTGGGAGAACAAATATCATCAGAGCTCTTTACAGAGGTTACCCAACGTCTGTATTATTGAATCACTTGTACGTGCGTGCTTTTGGGGTCTTTTTCCTGTTTTTACCTAAGCTGTGGTTTGTCATAGTTTATGGCAAGCTGGAAAACTCGGTGCCGAAAGATCAGGTGTTCCTCTTGTGTATTTGGAGCTAGATGAGTTAGAGGGTTCTTCATGGCGTTGTTTTCCTTGGATCTCTCGGTGGAAAACGTTGGTGATACAATAGAATAACAAAACCTGAATTTGTATAGCCAGGCACAAATTTGATCCTGCTGATGTTACCAAGGCAGCTAGGGGAAGGGAAACTTCTTCTGGCTTGGCTCTGAGCATCCCTTGACTCAGCACAGCCTCCTGCAGTTAGGCGAGCCGTGTGGATGGGAGGGGGCAGCCCTGAGAAAACCCGTTGTGTTGCTCTGAGGCACCCTGTTTTGAGTCTGGCACAGAGGCAGCAGCTACTTTCCTTTTTTGCTGGCTTCAAGGCTAGTTGTTGTAGTTATTTGGCACTGAGGTGACAAGAGACTTAAGCATTGCTTAAAGCTCGCACCCCCTTTTGGGGGAGGATGATGGAAGCTGTTGGTCTACGCGGAATTTTCTTTAGCATCTTTTTGGGCTGTGTGACAACAGTTCATGAGTGTCTTGTCGTGTCCGTGTTTTAATCGCCCCTCGTTACCTGATGATGTGCTGTATGTTCTCCAGGATGTCTGCCTATTGTCATGTGCAGAGTAGAACAGGGAATGAAATCTAAATTTTATTGGTGAATGACAAGCTGTCAGTTCCTGTCTTTCTAGCTATTTAACCCTGGTTTCTTTAACAGGGTATGCATGTGTTTTTATATGCATATATATTAGGTTTTTTCCATTCTGAAATCAAATTTGGCTTAATGCAGTGTCTGATTAGTGTTGAATAAAGCACATGAATATGAAATATAATTTCTAGATTTTATTCATCATAATTGAAACTGTGAGTCATGGTCTTTCTTTTTTCAGTACGGAGCAGAAGACGCAGGGGGAGTAGGTCATGTCCCTCCTGGATGGAGTTTTTGGTATGCTTTGGTATGTTACTACTTTTTTTTAAAATACTTATTTCAGTTGCTTTGTAATCCAACTTGTGTTCTAACTTCGGTCACAAAAGAGCAGGGAAAGAGCATCTAACAACTTAATGCAAACTTCCTTTCCTTTTTTCCTCTATTGCATATCAGATCCTTGGCTTTCACAAAGGCTACTCCTGCTATGGTACCTGGGGAAAAAACACGACTTGTAAAGCCAAGGCAATGTGAAATAGCACTAAAATAAGTGGAGATCAGTTCTGAGAATTCTTGCGGTGTCCTTGTGACAAATGCTTATAACCTACTTGACAAATGCTTATTGGCAGCTCGTTTCAATTATTTCAAACAATGTGTGTGTTACTTTGTATAAATATGCACACAACTTTTCTTTTTCACAGGAGAAAAATTCAAAGTACTACAACTATACTCTTTCAGTAAACGGCAAAGCACGAAGGCATGGTGAGAACTACAGCGTAGATTATCTGACAGATGTACTGGTAAGAACTTTTGCAACACCTGTGTTACAGAAGCTGCTCGTGACCAGATCGTGCTGGGGGCTTGGGGAAGGGTGTGGATGATAATTTGTGAGGCTGCATTAGTTCATAAATACATGATTGTGCTGTTGTGACGATGGGTGGATGTTAATCAGCAGAGCAAGATTCTGGGTATATTTAGAAATTACAGGTTTGTGTGTATGAGCTATGGAGAGGAAAGGGATTCCAACTGCCCGTTTGCTAGCCCATAGCCTCACTGAGAGCTTAATACTGACCGCTGTGGTGCGTGAGGAACATGATGCTTGTAGGCAGTGTCTTAAATCACTTCATAGAAGGATGTGCTTCATTACAACACACAAATTCTGTAACAGATTAACTGGGCCAAGGTTTCAGTGGGAAGTTAAGCATGTAACTTTAAGCATGTCAAGAGTAACTTTACACCATGCTTTGTTTGTTAGATACTATGATGTGTCAGTATCTTGTAATCTCTAATTAGTCAAACTGATAACTTTGAAATACCAAAGGCTAATCAATCTTTCATGGCGTGTGAGGGCAACATGTGGACTATGCCAAAATGTATAGCTGACCAGGGGAGTCTTTAGCCTCTTTATCCTCTTAAGGTAAAGAGAAGTAACAAAGATATCAAATACTTAAAGGAAAGTTGGAAGTGTTACTTTAGCTCTCTTGAGGCCCAGTTTAGCTAGTAGTATTAGCCGGGGGGGGGGGCAGGGGGGGAAGGTTTCCCCCCAGCTGCCAAGCTGGAGTCTTAATGTGACATGCTCTTGCAGTGTATGAGTTGGTAGTGCTGGGAGCTCACGTGCAGCACGTGAGAAAATTCTTCTCTGAGAAGTCTCCTCATGCAGTCGACTTGCAATCTTCCACTAAGACCCTAAGGAGTTTCATTCCAGTGGGTTCTTGAACATAAGACAGCTGCTTCCTAGGAACAGAACTGATTGATGTTTCTTAGGGTACTGAACAGCTGTCTGATTAAATTTAGATTGACGCTGTCTAGAGCTAGATTGGAATTGATAAGCCATAAGTGAGACTATCCTATTACTGGCATTGTGCTGGCCTTTTTTGATCCTTCAGCAGCTCGTAAGCATTTTGACCAACAGGTCATTGCAGCATAAACCTCTTGTTTGTGGTGTGTTACCTATCGATATGCAGTGTATTATGATTTTCAGTGTGCTGCATTCTACCTTCTGCCTGTAGTTACCAAGTACGTATTCAGCATTTCAGAACTAGTGTTTGAACTTAGTTCACTTGATGGGCAGTGCACGGGAGTAAATTGCTTATGCAAAGTTCCTGTGTTGCTTGATGTGATACACAAGCTTTCTTGTCCTGACTAAGGACATCTGGGTACTTGAGTCTGGTATTAAGAATCTGAACACCTGGATCTGTCTCCTGCAGTCCTGACAAGTTGCAGTTTAAGGTCCTAACAAAATCTAAGTTGACTACCTTTGAGTTTACCTACATCATACTGGTTTCTGAACCAGGTTTTTGAACTTCACGCAGTTCGTATCCTTCCTTAACTCCGTTGTCATACAACTGAAGTCCAGTCCCACTTGCTTAGATGTAGACTAATGTAGGAGGAAATTCCTAGTATATTGTTTCTTTTAGAGAAAGAAAAGGATATCCAAAATGGAGTGTACTAATCAGGAAAGGAAAACGTTGCAAGGTTTGAATAGTGAAGAACTTGTCTGCGAGTAATAACTTTGAAGTTTTAATTTCAAAGGCTGACCAAGGGAAGGCCAAAATGGGACTTGTAATCTCTTCTAATTTGCTACTTGAAGTTGTGTATAGGCTTAAATGAAAATGAACGTGCAGTGAAGAGGCGTGAGTGAGTGGAGTGTGGCACTCTCCCTCACTAGAGCTTCCAGTTTTACCAGCAGAAATGTGGCACCCCTTAGAAACTAGTAGCTTGCTTCAGAATGAGCATATGATATAAACAGTGGGGCCAAAACACTTTTTCAGAACTATTGCTATTTCTGAAGACAACTGAAGCTGCTAAACTGGTATCTGTCAGGCAGGGGATGGCACCTGAGTGTCTTGGAAAGACTCGGTCTCTGTTAAAGAAGGCCCCAATTTTACTTGATGAAAGCAGAGTTTAGGTGGATTTTGTTGATACTTGGAATAAGCACAAACTTTTGAGCTTTCCAGGTCTAGATAATGCAAAGGGGTGAAGTAGAAAGCCGTTCAGAGATGTGGGACAAATTATTTGTTTAACATGAGCCCTTGGGATTTTTTTTATCACGAGCTGCTGTTCTGGACATTTGTAGATGAGCAAGCAATAGGTTCCTGAAATAGTTTGTGTTCCCAGTGCTTCAGAGCTCTAAATAAGTTATTAATGTCTAGTTTGGATTTTTCAAATGCTTGCTGTTTTCCTTTGGAGGTATGACTTTTCTTCTCCGACAAAACTGTTCACAGGCCAACATGTCATTGGACTTCTTGGAGTATAAATCTAATTTCGAACCTTTCTTTATGATGATTTCAACCCCAGCACCGCACTCCCCTTGGACAGCTGCTCCACAGTATTCGAAGAGCTTTCAGAATGTCAGTGCACCAAGAAACAGCAATTTTAATATTCATGGCAAGGTAAGCTGTCTAGCACGAATCTGTGTAGGTTTTCCTACTAGTTTGTGAGAGCAGTAGGCAATGACCCTGACTTGCATGCTAATCTTAGACAGCGAGAACAACAGGCTAATACCATGACGTGGTTGTTTAGTTATGTTAATCAGCCTTTCAGGGTAAGATATGTTGATCGTGACTTTGAGATATTTGCATACCAATATATTGTAAATAAAAACATGTAGTGGCAAAAATAAGGCAGCACAATGGAATTACGATTGATAAATGGAAGAAAGTTAATTCTTTGTCCAGTTTCTAAACTGCTCTGAAGCTGTTAAAAGTTTGGGAGCAATCTTTCATTGCTCTTGGTATGTTCAGGAGAACACATAGCTAGTGTGCTACACAAAGGCTCAGGTGAAGAATGATGAAAGCCCTGTCTTCCCATGCGCATCTGCCTGGGTGCGTGGGTGGCTCGTTACCTGAGCTCGTGGCAAAGCTGCCCCTGGTTGATGTGCGCATCAGGCTAACCAGAGGACTTCATGAAATCGTGAACCGCATGGCTCAGGGTCACCAAGGACTTTGAGAACTTGCCTTTCATTTGTCGAAATAACCTGTAACCAGAATTGCTGAGCCTAATGTTACAAACTCACAGACATCTTTGTAGCAGGGCAGTACCTTCCACTGCTGGTAAACTTGGCCAAATAAGGTCTAGCTCAGTCTAATCCGCTGCTACTTACTCTGCCAAGAACTGAAAGTCACAAACAGTTAATCTGATGAGATATTTAACTTCCGGAGGTTTTGTGGCTTCATTTCAATTAGTTCAGAATACAGAACTCGCTACCATTCAGTGTTCGATGGATTCACTTTAAGATTTGCCCCTAATTTTGAGAGATACCATTGCCTAAATGCCTATCTGGAGCCCAGTGATATCTCTTCTAAGGTTGCTGTGACTCTTAGAGTACAGAATGAAACTTGTTTTTTAGCTGAGGATTGTAGCTTGCAAAATGACCATGTGCTTATCAGCATGATCTAAGAACATGAATGAAAGGGGAGAAAAGGGCTGCAAGCAGTAACAAATACTTGAGCGCAACCTGTTAAGTTTTGTATGAGGAAGTGGGAGTCAGACTTTTTTCCCCTTCCATAAAAGGATCCCTAACTTTGTCTTAGACTCCATTGCTGTAATAACTGAATGTTTTTAAAATGGCTAGCCAGAAATAACTTGACCAGCGAAGTCGCAGCTAGCTAAAAAATACAGTGTGGGAGTTCCCTTACGTGGAGCAAAAGTAAAAGCTCGGCATATGCCTATATAATACAAAGCAAAATAACAAACTTGCTTAATGTTTAGTAGTCAATATCTGAGGATAGAGCAGTTCTACTAGGTTTCACAATAGGAACAGTCTAGCATTACCCTTCTTCCTAGACATAAAGTACCTACAATCATTAACAGTGTGCATTTCTCTAATTGGCAGTGTCGTGGTCTTTTGAAGCCTAACGCTTCTTTGAGCTTCACTGTTTTCTAGGGCAAGCACAATTCCTGCAATAGCAATAATCGTGTACGTAGGCTCGGACCCTCGAGTCATTGATGTTGTAATGCTTGCGAGACAGTCTTGCATTGTACAGCCTTCATTCCTAAATTGATGTTGCCTAGCTTCCTCATACAGCATGTGGGTAAGGGCTACTGAAAGGAGCCATCTAGGCAGAATCTCTGCATGAAAAACAGGAGTTAAGTTGTTGTCAGACTCTGGCCAGTGATGCCCACTTTAATTTCTGCTTAGGGCCCTCAGCTGTGACCTGTATCAAGTGATAGGTAGCTGTCCGGTATCCCAAGCAGGACTATTGATAACCCAGATGAGTGGTTTATCTAAGCCATCCCAAGAGGGGAGCTGATTAAGATATGTGCCAGGTATTTTTCTTGCATGCAGTGTTTTTTCTGCCAAATTGGAGCACGGCTGTGTTCAGGTTCTGCTGGCAAGATATGTTACACTCTCTCAAGGTCTCCTAAACTTTGAGAACGGGACATAGGGTGGCAGCAGGATTGCTGGGCAGCTTTGTATGTAACTGGTGAAAGAGACTTGACAGGGGCTGACAGAAGCAGATTTGAGGAGTATGAGTCAGTGTGAAGTTTATTGAAATCTACAAAGATGTTTAGATGCTGTGTGAAGTTCCTGAAACTTTACAGAAAGGTAGGAAGAACAAAATACTCCAGAGAAGAGGAAGATTCTAACTGCAGTAGATGACTTACCTGCATGAGTTACCCAGCATGGTTGTGCCTTATGGAGGGCCTCTCCTTGGTCCATGTCCTGTGAAAGGTGGCTGGTGCACAGGTGACACAACCAGCACCTTCATTCTCTGAAGAACTTCTGCTGAGCTGGGGACAGGTTTGTGATGTCTTATATTAGCTTTTCCTCTCTCAACCAGCACGTAAGTCCTAGATGTTTGGTCTTGATTATGGTGCGAGTTTTCTTGCCGAGATAGATGTAGCATCTCTCCAGAGAATTAGTTTACAACTGCCATAAAAGAGAGATCTGAATACAACTGAATTACAGTAAACTGGACATGGTATTAAGTCTCCATGCCAAAAATATTCCCTTCAGTCTACAAGAGTAGAAAACAAGAACTGAATAATTGCAGGAGATGTGAGTCACTTCATCGTGAGTGTCTTAAGCCTGAGCCTGTTCAGAGTCATTCACTTGTGACAGGAGGGAAACTGCTTAAATAAGAGGTTCTGTGGGGAGGAGTGACCAACTAAGCACAGGCTCAAGCTGGGGGTGATGAGAGGGTCATCTCTGACCTACTAAATGAAAAAGCGTCAAGCTGCATTGACATGAGTTTCTCCTTTATTCTGCTCCCCACTAACACTAACCTTCAGGTTGTTCACAGCAGACCTCC
The DNA here is from genome assembly GCA_013400875.1 of Anhinga rufa. Lineage (NCBI taxonomy): Eukaryota > Metazoa > Chordata > Aves > Suliformes > Anhingidae > Anhinga > Anhinga rufa. Next base: position 49,760 of record VZTV01107586.1, read on the forward strand.
CCATGTATTGGTACAGCAATTGACCCAGTTCAGACTGGTGCTTCAGGATGTGGGTGTATCACTTTTCACATGAATTAGATCCTCTTTGTTACTTTGGGGGGATGGATGAGGGGAGAAAGGGAAGGGCTGTTTCCGAAAGCTGGGGATGTGACTAGAAGCAATCGTTAATGCTTCAGCAAAAGAAATGCTCTTCCAGAGTCAAAAAATCCAGATAAAATGGTAATTTTTCTGCTCCTCTCAGTAGTCTCCAGCCCTGAGTTGACAGGCTACCAAGAATCTGATAGTGGCACCACTACAGATTTTTGTCCTCACCTGTCCATAGGTAATCCTAATTGCTTGTAATGCAGGAGCTTCTCCCCACCTCTCTACCTGTGTTAGAATGCTTGCAAATATTAGTCCCACAAGAGCCTCACTTTGACAACCAAGTCCAATCTTACAATGCTGCTCAGTCCTCCAGATTTTTTTTTTCCATTAGACCTGCCTCAGGCTATCAGACTTTTATCTCTGGGAGTGCCTTCCCTAGCTCCTTTCACAAATTCCTTCCCTGAACTGCTTTGAAAAGATCCATAGCTATTTTCTTCTCACCAAGGGCTGAGCCATAATATATTCTACACTTGCAACTCAGATTTTACATGAACCAAGAGGAAAAACTGCAGTCAGGTCAGTTTGATAGCATCACCTGGCTGTTTTACAGGAATCATGGGGATGTTTTACCCTAAACAATGTTTCTGTTGTAATTGGTCTAAGAAAGGTATAAAAGCTGGTATTTCTCTCCTACACTAAACTTTTTGGCCTCTTTCTTTAGAACAAGCACTGGTTAATTCGACAGGCAAAGACTCCAATGACTAACTCTTCAATACAGTTTCTTGATGACGCTTACAGAAAGCGGTAAGAATTTTTTTGTTGCTTAAGATTTCTGCTCTGAATTTTTCTTTTTTTAAAAAAAGAAAAGGTGGGGTTTTTTTAAAAGTGTTGTAATAAGTCTGACAATAGATGTCAAATTACCTGTAATAGTTCTTTTGGTTTGTAATTGGTTGTATTTATTTGTAATTTTGGTTGTAATCGATTTTTGGTTTACTTTTTGCAAAGAAACTTGTCATTGACTTCAGAAGTATTTTGCTCCCAAATGCTGCCATCATTTGTCATAAAAAAGACCAGTCATGCTCGGTGTCTCTACGCTTCTCTTTCAGTGCATGACAGGTTTTCATAAGAAATGGCCTTAACCTTCTACTTCCCTTGAATTCCAGATTCTTACATGATGTACATCAAATGTGATTGATTTATGTGCCAGCTAGTCTGATTTATTAACCTCGGTTCTGTCTGTGGTCTTTTTACATGGGAATACCTGACTGGCCAAGGCAGGCGCTTCATTCCCGAAAGGGGATGTGGGCAGTAACGTGAAGAAACAGCTTCTTCCCCCTTTTTAATAGAAAGGAAGGGTGTTTGTTTACACTGTAGGTGTATTTTCTTTAAAAGCTCTGAAACAAACATTAGCTTAGCTTTAAGTGTTAAACTCCATTTTGAGCAGTTATTAGGCATTCGTTCGTCACTTTGGAGATGGAAAACGAAGGTTTTTTCCAGGCTCTTGCTTTATAACATGTGAGGGTAAAAATATGCAACAAAATCTTAAATTAAGCCTGGAGACAACAGGATCCTAGATTTGAATAACTCTAATTCAGCATATAATACTAATACTAGTCTGCGGGGGCTTGTTATTGACTTATCAGAAGCAGTCACTTGTCTCGGTGGCAGACCCCACGACAGAGGAAAGAACAACTTGGAGCTGTTCAAGGCTTTCAACACAATGGAATAACGGACCCTGACGTTGTATGAGTAATACAAAATAGCTGATGTAGTTTTCATGCAGAAAGGATCCCATATAGATAATAAAATTCATGGCAGTCTTGTATTTCAATATTAAAAACTGGATATAAAGAACTAGTAACAAGTGACCTTGCAAGAGATAACTCTCACTTTGCCACTGTGTTGCTTCAAATTTGGTCTTGACTGTCTCCTGATAAGAAGTAATCGGCATTTTGATGTCTTTCTCAGACACCACAGAATAAAATCAACAAGAACTGAAGACAAACAGTCTATTTCTATCTTAAATTGCAGCCTCAAATAGTACAGTGTAGTAATCTATGAAGTTTGTTTTCAGAATTTGCAAGAAAAATAGTCTACTTACTGTGCATACTCTGACTTGAAGCAGAATATGAATGCCCCACTTGCAGTCAGAATTATTCTGAATTTTTCCCACTCTAATATGAATTACTTTGTTTCTGTGTAGGTGGCAGACTCTGCTGTCAGTAGATGACCTGATAGAGAAACTAGTGAAGAAACTGGAATTGAATGGAGAATTAGACAACACGTACATCTTTTACACATCAGACAATGGCTTCCACACTGGTAAAACTTTCACTGCTTACTGAACACTTGCAGGAAATCGCATAGCATTTCACCCTCATGACCACTCCAGAAAATGGGAACAGAAGCTGTGGAAAACTAGATATGAGAAGTACTGGTTTGAGTTGCAAAACAATCTGGAGTTGCAGTGTTGGGTGTCTGGGGATTTTATTGTTTGGTTGTTTTTTGTTTGGTTGCAGTTTTTAGCATTAATCTCTACCACTGTACCCTGATGTACATAAAATTGGGACAGAAATGGAGGACGGGTCTCTGTTCGTAGGAAGAGTTGCCATGAAAGAGTTGATGGGTAGAAATCTGTCAAAGACCTGTCTGTATCATATTGTGCAACTAAAAATGCAGTATCTAAGCTGTTAAACTTTAAGTTACAGATTGTACTTTGAAGTTGTCTGTTCCTATCCTGTGATTTGGTAATGCAGTTCAGGTTAAGAACCTCTTCTGACTTCTTAAAAAATTGGTTACGGGAAATTATGTAACACAAGACTCTCAAAATGTAAACCAAGAAGCCATTTAACTTTTTCCATTTTCTATTGTGTAGGCCAGTTTTCTTTGCCAATAGACAAACGGCAGCTGTATGAGTTTGATATCAAAGTTCCATTGCTAGTTCGAGGACCAGGGATAAAACCAAATCAGACAAACAAGGTAAGAAAGAAGTGAAATCAGATTTACTTTTAATATTGTTTCACAGTTATCAACCTCAGGTCCTAATTCATCCTCCTGCATATGTATGTATCAGTGATACATATATATGTATCAATGAAATGAAA
>VZTV01107587.1:11940-26208 GCA_013400875.1 Anhinga rufa
CCCCGGCCCCCCCCGCCGCTCCCCTCCCATTGCATTCCCAGATTTCCTCTGCCGCGGCGGCGGCATTCCTCCCGCCGAGCTTCCTTCCTTCTCGCTAAAAATAATAATTAATAATAACAACAACAACGTTAAAAGCCCTCCCTTCCCAGTGCGCGAAAATCCCGGGGGTGCGCTGCCTTCGCCCCTTCCCCCGGCGCCGCCCCGGGGAGGGGGGGGGGGAGCGCTCCCGCCGGGCAGGCTCCGCTCCCGCCCCCCGCCAGCGGCCGTTTCTCCCCGAAAAAATAAGGTTTTGGGGGAGCTGGGGGGTGTCCCGGCCCCGCAGCCTCTGCCCGTGCCTTCATTGCATCCGATTTTCTGCCGCTCGGACCAGGTTTTCTGGCAGTCTAAAAATGCTGCGGGAGGTTTGCGGCAAAAAGTGCTGCTTTAAAAGAAGCGCCCTCCTGCAAACTACGTCTTCTTCTTGAGTTGAAAGGAACTTCAGCGCTCCTCAGCGCTGCTGCGGGCTGGGCTTTGCACATCTCACCGTCGATAGCAAAAATGAGGCAGGCAACCATCCTGCGAAAAATACACAACTGGCTGAGTTCTCTTGCCGGGCTTACAGGGTCAGGGCTGGAGTGCCTGTTCACTTCCAGACAATTCAGCTGTCTTTTTTTTTTTTTTNNGCTATAAAAAATGCAACTGAATGTTGTCAAAAACATTATTAAAAAAAAAAAAAAAAAAGGCAGTTTTCAAGAATTAATACTGCTGCTGGGAGCTGCAGGAGCACACGCTGGCTGCGTGGCTGATGGGCACCATGTGCCCGCAGAGCAGCTGGATGGATGAGGGATGTGGCCAAGCCTGCGGGCATGGGGCTGTGTTGCCCCGGGACTGCTCGTGGCGGGGGTACCCAAAAACGACCCGTAACTTGGTCACTCAGGAGGCTTTCAGTGGGTGTTGCCCCATCTCTGCCAGACCCAGAGTCCCTTCCCACAGCTGTGGCCCAAACACTTAATAGACCTAACTGGATATTCAATGTGGCTAAAACTGTTGTGATTTTATCACGTGTCTTTAATTAGCTTGCTTGCTTTCCCTCTCAAATTACTCATGCAGCCTTCCCAGGAATGACTCCTGCCACGCCGCCTCTCCCTCGGATGAGCCGTGGCCACCATGTTCTTCTCCCCACGATGGGGCTGAGGGGGACAAGATGGCACCCATGGGCCCCACAGCCAACATGGCCGCTGGCGCGTGAGGCGGCCGGGCGGAACGGTGGGACAGGGTGGGGAAAGGATGCAAAATGAAGGTCACGGCGGCATGCGGGTGCCTGGCGGGTGGCTGTGACGCAGCAGCAGCTCCCGGGTGGGAGAGCAGGCTGCCACTGAGGGATGGAGGAAGAGCGGCCTTTCTGAGCCATGTCTTGAACCTGACGCAACCAGGAGATTGGAAATGAGACTTTGGGATGGGGCTTGGGACAGAGGTGCTTGGTGCTGGGGTCTGCAGAGCGAGGCTGAAAATGTCACCTGGGCTTGGTTGGCAGCTTCTGACATCCAGCTGTGATGGCGTCACTGGGAATCGGGAAACGCATGCCAGGCATGGTCACCCTTCTTGGCTGATTGCAGCGTAGCAGAGGCTGTTTTGGCCAGGGCCGCACCCGATGCCAGACCCTTGCAGCCAAGGAGGAGGGAGGAAACACTTCCACAAGGGCTGCTCCTGGGAGCAGTGGCGAGGCACCGCTGGGTTTGCACGACATATGGTTTTCATGTGAATATGGGTGCGCGTGTGTTCGGGGAGATGGTAGATCAAATAGTGCTGTGGCACTTCTCGCTGGATTTGCTAGGAAACATTTAGAGCTTGATCGGGATGTTCTGGTCAGGATCTGTGAATGGGGTAAGGGAAGAACAATGCTGCGTTCGGAAGCCAAGTGTTTTCAGTGACATTCCCGTGCCCTCTGCTTGATCATTGAAGCATGCTAAGTATTGTGGTTTCAGTCAAAAGAGCTCCATGCTGAAAAGCCAGATGAGACTTGTATGGAAAGGAGTTTCTTGGCAGCCCTGAGCTCAGTGGATGATAGCAGTTGGTTGCCTCTGCCCAGTACAGTGGAGCTGTGGGGATTTCCCAGAACTGGATCAAGGGCTTCCAGCAGTGTAGCCCAATTGAACTCAGCCTCCCAGGGGATGAGGGGCTGGTTTGAACTGTGTCCTGCCATGGGAAGAGGGGAAACACATCCAGGGGAGGAATCCAGCCCACTGCTTCCGCCATCACCAGAGGCAAGGGGGGAGCAGGGATGGCAACTGTTGCTTTTGGGCAACCGCCACCATTCTTCACTGCCTTCTGCAGCAGAAGCCATCGTTCCTTCTCCCCTAATGGATGTGAGCATCCCACAGCAGCAGGAGCTGCCTGCCTCACTTTCCAGGTGTCAGACCTACCCACAGGAGCGTGTGAGGATGTGGCCACTGTCACCGTGTGTCCTCACCTTGCATTTGCCCACCAGCAGCAGTGGAGCCTGCAGAGCAGATGACTGCCTCTTCTCCTGAAGTGAGGTGCTATGTGTCCTTAGGTGGTTTATTAATGGCCTGTGACCAGATGGGGTGGGGTTAGAAAAAGCTGATTCTGTTCCAAGTTCCTTAACAAGGGCTGTGACATCAAGTAGGTCCACGCATCATATCTCAGTGACTTCACCTGTTGACAAACCTGTTTGAGGATGTTACAGCCTGACACCTTGGGACGGAGAAGGGGAATATATTCCCTAATACACAGTGGGAGGTTAGAGTATATGCAAATATGGAGATTGCTTTAAGTGTACAGGCAGTTGCCTGCCTGCTGGGGTCGTGGCATTGACAGCTCACTGCTAATGGGTGCTACCTCTGGTTGGCTTCAGATAGCTGGCTTCCCTGCTGATGATTGCCTGTTTCTCAGTCATTGCTTTTGTGCCAGACAGAAGTATTTTTTCCCCCTCCTATTTTGTAGCTCAGTTAATTAAAGGGGGGTTATAAGAATGGGAAACCCACAGGTCTTCATGAGTTCCACTTCTTTCAGCTATAATGTGTAGATGAGGCTTTGAGTGAAAGCCCTGAATCTGTGTGGTGATTGTTGAATGGGACAGAGAGGAAAGAAGGTGCCTTCAGACACGTGGGACAGTTACAGGATGCTAAATGCATTCAGTTAAACGCATTCAGATCAGGTCTGCCCTGGGAACTGGTTGGAGTGAGGTAGGAGATGCACCCAGAACAAATGATGGTGTCTGGTAAGGGCCTGAAGTACTGTCACCGACGTTCCCTTCGGCATCTGGGTTTTTCCAGTAATGGTGCCTCAGAACGGTGAGCTGGCAACAAGAGGTCTTGATCAGTGGCCTAAAACCTGGGGATGGAAGAGGAAGGATTGTTTGTCTTGAGAGGGCAGGAGGAGGTTGGGGCGGAGTGGCTCGTGGTCTATTTGGAGGCTATGGAGACCAGGGCGGTTTGCAAAGTTTCATTCCCTGCTAGCTTGGAGCTTCTCTACTCCTTCCCCTTTAAAGTCCCTCTGGCCAGTGTTTCTGTTACCCATGGCTCACACCACATCCTCCTCTTTATAACTCCATTCAGTAACAAAAGAGCAATCCACCCATTCCTTAAATCAATACCAAGTGTAAGAACAAGTCTGCAGAGGAAGCAGCCTGGACCTTCAGCCTTGCGTTACCAAAACTTGTCTGCCAGTATGCAACATTTAGCATCCAGTCACTGTGATAGCTCGCCTTCTGGGAGCCCAGACGCCAAGGCCATCACTCTTTGTTCAGGGTGGTGGCACCAAATACACTTAACTCTCTTCCTGCGTCCTCCCATGCCTTGGTAAATCCTGTACAGTTTGTTTTGGATGTCCTTTTGCACTGATGTAGAAATAATGGATTCTGACCCTTTCAAATGCTGACTGTGATTTATAGGAGGATCACCTGAACCCACCCAGTATGCTTGCACAGTGATATCTGATTTTGCTTGTTCTGTCCAGCCACCTTTGCAATGAGTCAGACATCTCTGAGCAACTCCATCTGCCTCCGGGCTTTCACTCCCAGGAAGTGAGAGACCAAAGGAGGCTCCCCTCCGGCCCACCCCAAGGCGTGGAGTATGAAGTTAGCCTGAGGGGATGTCTGCTCTGATCTCCTTTCTTCACCCCCATGTAATGCTCTGATGGAAGGGATGACCTTGCTTATTTGGACAAGAATAAGCCTTCTTGCAAAAACTCCGAGTTTTTTTTCAGCTTAAACAATGCAATGTTTAATGGTCCAAGTGTCAGTGTAGCTGCAGTGTTGGCTTTGTAGATACCAACTGAATCAACTCGGCTGCCTCTCCCAAGAATTTGGCAACTTTTTTTCTTCTCCTCTATCCCCTTTCCCTGTGTCCTGCTAACGAGAACTTCTGGGTGGACACTGAAAACTAGATATAAATGTGCCTGTGCCACTAACCAAATATTTCTCAACCTAATTTAGCAGAGCTTCCTTTGGCAAAAGCCCAGCTGGCAGTGACATGACACTTTTGTGATAAACAGCTGTAATAAAACCAGCTGCATTTCTTTGATGCTGCATTTGAGGGCCTTGTAGGATCCTGCATGCTCATTACAGAGAGCCTCAGAACTGGATTTCAGGGGCTGGTGCATCAAAATTTACAGACGAGTTTCCCATTAGCCTCTGTGGGGTTTGACTGAAGTTACATGGATGTTGCTTACAAGAAAAGACTGACTCACTCTCTCTCTATGAGGTCTTTTGCTGTAATACTTGCTGGTGTTTTCACTCTTCAACAGTTTTGGCCCACCAGTCTCAGGGCTTGTGGACCAGGCACGTATTTCTCAAAGCACTCACCTGAATAACCACTTTTTTTTTTTTCTTTTCCCCTCGCCCAGGGAGAGAATCTCTTCCATTTCTGTGATTCACTTACCCATGTGGTTAACTCAGGACAACTCACTTGCAGTGACTAGCACTGACTGGCAGTGTGTGATCCCTCAACCTCCGTGACCCTAAATAATTTGAGCACAGAACAGGGTTTGCCCTGATGTGAAAATAAGCACAGAGAGAAGGGTATCAGGATTCCCAGGAGCATACAGATGGGTGGCTGCTGCTGCTGGGAGCTTTTGTGAAGAGGGAAGAGGCACTGGGAAGACAGAGCCCACCTATTTCCACAGCATCCCTGCTTGGTATTTGCTGACTTTCTCTCTGGCAGCCAGCCTGGCTCTTCCAGGGGGGTTCCCATTGATCCTGTGGTCCCACAAGGGACAGGAGCTTTCTTCAGACCAAGACTCACAGGTTGGATTCCTGAGCTGCAAACCCTCTGACCATGGACAAGAAATTGGACCCTTCATAGCTGCCTGCCACCCTGCAAAACAGGGGCTGCGATACTTAGTGCCTTTTTGGTGCCTCTATGACTACAGTGATCACTATGTGAGAATAAAAATACGTATAGTTTTAATCCTACAGCTGGCTCTGGCAGTGCCACAGAGACCCATTATTTGCCTGGGAGAGGTGGGGACTCCAGGTCAAATGAGGTATAATCTCTTATCAAAGGACTCCTGTTTTTTCTTTGTGTATTCCTTTACTGTCCTTGTTTGTGACAGAGGCTCGTCGGTGCTCGAATAACTCGCATAAAACTTTAATAAAAGTTCTCCTTGTGGGATGCGGTGCCTGTCTCCCTCTGACTGTACCAAACATACAGTGTCCTTTTGAAGTTAGCGATCAGTTTTTGCATAAACCGGTGCTGTACTGCTGGTTTAAAAGTTCTAAATGAAGGAGAAAACTAAAGAGTTTTAACCAAAATATAGAAGTATTCAGTCCACATGAAACATGTTAACTGTGTGCTTCAACACTGTCAATTCTAAACAGCCAGGTGACTTGGGTTAGGTGTTTCTGCTACATGGAGAATTTGATTAAGCTCATATGGCTCCAGGAATTCTGCCAAAGCAGGTTTAATACTCCCACGTATGCAAAAAGCTGTGGTTGTGGAAGAAGCAGATGCTGTGGCAGAGCAGTCGTGAGAGCAGTTAGGCTGCATCAGAGGTTTTAGTTCAATTTTAGTAACTGTTAGAACAGACAACATTTGCAGCATTGGGAAAAATACTGTTGGTTTTTTTTTCTTTTTTTCATCAAGGTGATGTGATCTGGACCCCAGGCTTGCTGAAAGTCTCTGACGAATGGTGCTCTTGGGCTACTCTTGCTATCAATTGTGACTATGCTGTGAATTTGATATGACATACCATACAGGGTTTCTTCCTGATTAACCAAAAGGATGCATCTTGCTGTAATTATTATCCTTCATTTAGCATTTTGAGGCCACTTACCCATTTCCACAGATACTGGCTGTCTCAGGGCCGTGTGCAGTCACTCCACTGCCATATCCCTCCAGGCGGTACAAGTGTCTCTCAGCCCTTGCTGTCATAGCATTGATTCACCCGTTGATTCCCCACCCATCCTGTCTCATCCTCCATCCTGGACCTTCTCACGCATTCATTAGGAGAACGCCTCTGCCCAGCTTCTGTTGTCGCCCCACCTGGGAGTGGGGTTGGTGTAACCGCTACCCCATGTATGTTTGTGCTGGTGCAAGGCTGGAGCAGAGCCCAAGGTGTGCGTGAGCTGTCTGCCCCTCAGCCCGTGTTACTGGTGATTAACCACCACCACGGGAACATCTGCCAGGTGGGAGGCAGGGTGCCCGGCCGGAGGGAGGAGAGCCGGGGGCACACAAGGGGCCATACATGGGTGAGGAACTGGAAGAAGGGAGGGGAGCAAGGGCTGTGACCCCGTTGGGCTGTGGGGTGGGTTTCCGCGGTGCTGACCTACATGTCTATCTATGGGGGAGGGAGACCTGGGGTTTTACCTTGGGTTTAAGCTTTGTTTGGCATGGGTGCATGCTGCCTGCCCCACTCTGAGCAGCACTAATCTGGCATGGTGAACACAGATATTTTAGTTGCTTATTTTTTTCTTTGTTTCCTTTTTGAAGTTTGATTTCTTTTTAGGTGATTGTGAAGTTAGCTATACTTCACAGGGAGGCCTGGAATGAAGGTTTTGCTGTGCATAATGGTGTCTTCATTATTACTATTTTTTAAAGATACCACTGGGTTTCCAAGGTGCTCCTTCTCCCCACCCCCCCTTTTTTCCCCCACTATTTATAATCAAAGAAGTCGTTAGGGTTGTTTATTACCTGGTGGTTAGAGCAGCTTTAAGCATGTGTGTGGGGATGTGTATGCGTTGTTTCCTCACCTCTCATCCCATCCTATTCTGCAACATAAAGCTGTTCTCCCACCCCCTACAAACCCTTTGGGTCCATTCCTGCCTTCTGTTCCCTCCCTCCCCCTTTTAACCACTGATTTATAAAAAGTTGCTTAGCAGTTTCTGGTACCTTCTAGGTGAAGAGACCTACTGTCTATATGAAAGTGTCCAGTGTCATCTTAGATGTCCTTCTGGAGTGGAAACTAGAGGTGAGGCTGAGGCAAGCTCCTAGGGGATGTTCACCTGCCCTGTCCAGGTGTCTTGGGTGCTCAAGGGTCTCTCAAATTGCACCAGATACCTAGGCAGGCAACAGGATCTGTTCCCAGTGTATGTGTCTGCATGGAAGTGTCTACACCTCAACAGAAGTGGTTTAAACCAGGATGGCGTCTCCCCTCTAGCCTTGCTGATGGAAGTGCAGCTGCATGACCCTTGAGTATCCCTTCTCGAAGTGGACAGCAAGAGCCGTGTAGCACTTCACAGAAGTACAGAGTGGGTGACCTTTAATGCCCTGATCAGATCTCTGGGCTTTTGGTTCCCGACGTGTGGAGGGGGTGGCACACAGGATAGGGCTGGATGAGAGCCCCTTTCCCAGCAGGATGCTAGTTCGTATGACTCCCAAACTGGGATGAATAATCAAACCCTTGGTTCTCATGAGACACATGACATTTCAAGGAAATAGGAGACATCATGTGAATTTTGGAATACTTAAGATAGTCGGTTTTTAAACAAAAAGGCTTTTTAAGAGCCAAGTGACACAGCTGAATGAGATCAGTGTATAGCCTGGAGCTCTGACAGGGGCGAACTCTGCTCTGTTCAAACCATCCCTCCATGCAGGGGTTGGAATTGACTCTGGCTTCATTAAGTTTGTCCATCCTCAGCTCTTCAGCGCAGCTTCAGCCCTCTGTAATCCTTGCTTAAGGAGCGGATGCTCCGATTGTTTTACCAGCCTCTGGAAGCCAGTTTACATACAAAGGTGTGGAGCAGGGAAGAGCACTGAGGCACCACCCACCTGAGCCCACTGAATTAGCAACTGGGCCAAATCTGCCAAATCCTTCCCCAAGTACAAGCAGCTGGTCTCCTGAAACCTTCTGGATCAATCGGGGGAGGGTGGGAGAACTGCAAATACTTTCTCATACTGTATTTCACCTCTCTTAGAGAAAAAGAGGTAAGGATTATATAGGGAAGAAAAGAGAGGTCTTCATTCCCACAAGAAATTCCCACCTCTATTTTCTGGTTCTCCTGAGGTAGACAAGGAATAGGGTGCCTATATTTGCACTCATGGGAGAACAGAATATAGCTGTGAATGCGCTGTCATCATCTCCCTCGCTGGCCAGGCCGGCTGGTGCTTTCTGCCACCACTTTCCCGTGTGTTGCCCTTGCCATAACACTCCCCCTTCTTGCAGTTTCCATTGCCCCTCAGAAAGCAGCTGTGTGTCTTTAGGAATCTTACTTTATTTTGGAACAGACTTTAAGTGACACCTGAAATGACTCTGCTTCCGTAACACTGTGAAAAGCCCTCTAACAGGAGCAGGCTGTGGTCTTGCAGCCTGAGAGGTCACAGCAAGCTTGACCTGTAAGGAAAGGGACCTCAGCAAGCTTGGCCAATTCCTCACCAGTCCCCACCAGTGACATTCCTCTGCAGTGGTCGAGTACCATGGCAGCTCTGTGCTGCTGTGGATACGACCTGTAGCCAGTGACCGAAACCTGTGAACCTGCCTTGTGATCAGCAGCCAAGCAGGCTGCATTCCCTGAACAGCCTCCACCACCTGAGCAGTGTTGTGCTGGGGAAGGGCTGTCTCCCTCCCTGCCCCCACTTCGGCTTGGCTTGGCCGGAAAAAGCGGAGCTGGGGAAGGGCTGCGGTGCTGTGCGGCTGCCAGGAAATCTGAACCCTCCAGGCAGCTCTTAAGCCCAAACGAAGCTCAAAGCTCCTTACGGCTGCTCAGCTCAGCAAGGGGTTTCTCCCTGTCCTATGGTCCAGTACATCAGCTGAGCCACCTGCAACATGCCCCTGACTCGTTTGCAGATCTAGACACTTTGCAGCTGCGCAGGTACAGCACAAGCAGAGGAGGAAGAGGCAGAAGGCCTCTTGCGCCCAGAATACTAATGCTGGTAAGAGTGTGAACATTTTATTTCTTTGTTCATTCAAAACGAAGGTCTTTAGAATGTCTTCCTACATTTCAGCTGCTATACAAAAAGCCCCTGGAGCATTTCCAATTTGTCAATGACAGGGGATGCTGCTCCCAAGATGCATTTTGCATTAAGTAAGTCTGGGATCTGGAGAGCAGAACCTACCCACTCCCACCTGCATGCTTTAGGAGTCATGCTCCATCTTGTGCTGTTTGTGATGCAATGAATGGTTTGAGCTGTGCTAAAAGCCCAGCCCAAATTCAGGAGTAGAAAATGAACCCGCCCAGCTCCTTGTGGTTAGGACATGCTCCTGTGAAGTGAGGGAGGTGGGTTCAAAACCCAGAGGCTGATAAACTAATTCAAGCACCTCCTTTGCTGGGCAAGTTCCCTAACCACAGAGCTAGCATGCAAAAGGAGCAGGCTCTGTCCAGAGGGCTGACCGAGGAAACACTCCTGCACCACCTCACTGAGGAACACCAGTACGGTTAAGCGGGTAAGCTTGGTCTATCCCTGCTGGCTCTCTGCCCCCAATGCAGGGTGGTAGCTTCCGGATAGCCTCTATGTTCTGAAACATAACACGTAACACTGGGGTTTGGTTCACTCGCTTGGCTAAAGCGGTCACCTCCTTTCTTTAACACGGGCACTGCGCTAGCAGGGAAAGGCCCATGTACCGCATTGGCTCTGGAGTGCTATCGACACTTGGACATCCTTCCATCCTTTCCACGCAGGAGGAGGTGACCTGTGACTGGTCTTTCCATGACAATGGTGCTGTCTGGTTTCTAACCCCTTTGGATGATGGGGTCAGGGAGGCCTGGCCTGCTCCTCTGCCACACAGGAATGCTGACACCCCAGGCTCACTCTGCAGCACCACTCACGTTCTCTCTTATTCTCTCTGCCAAGTTCTCCCAAACCTCTCTAGCCCAAGTCTGCACACTAGCCCTTGGGGAACCAAGCAGAGCCCTGAGGGGGATATGCCATCCCTGACAGGAACCAAGTTCCCCATCCCCAAGCCAAGAGGTGCTTGAATCAGCAATATTTGGGCACAGAGTGAGTGCTCCTGACATTGTTTCCAATCAATCACAGGAAACACTTCAGATTGAAACTCGTCAGGCAGAGTAAAGCACTGCCTGTAGCACACGCTCACTGGAAACACCAGAGTTGCCCACAGACTAATGAGACCTTGGGATCGCTTCAAGTGCTACCAGTAGCTTGGGTAAAATATGAACCTTTGTGTTAAACCGAGAGACGCTCTGACCCTGTTGTGGGCTGGGGACCAGGGCTGGGACAGCTGAAGTCAAGACTCCACATGCGGTTTTTCCCTTTCCTTCCTTAAGCAGCAAAGCAGCAACACGGAACTACAGCATCACTGAACAAAGCTTCAAAACAGTCTGTCACTCTCAGGCCACAGGATGACCAGCCACCGCTCTCTGTATAAAATTCAGCATTAGAACACTGCGGCTGACCTGACTGCGACCATTCAGTAGCAAACTGCTTTTCTGTAGAGTTAGTATTGGGTTTTCTCTCCAAGCACAGGACTTATATGCAATCTGCAATTTCAGTGACCAGTCACTGGGTCTTAAAATGCTTTTGCAATTGTTCTCTCAGCTTTACTTCCCTGAACGACATGGTGGAGTTGTCACCTCACTATTTACCCATTTTCCTAGTTACTAGTATGTTGAACATCAAACATTTTCATGGAACAAACACTGATTGACAGATCAACCTGACTACCATGCTACTACACAGGGAGTCACAAGCATCTCTTCAAATGTCTCTTCCTTAGAGCAGAGGGAAGTAGAGTGACTAAATTGGTTTCTGAATCACCATCAGCACTCTAAAACACCTAGACATTATGCCCCCAGAAACCTCAACCGTCCCCATACTTTGATGAAGCATCAGGGGACCTGGCAGCCAGTGGCAGAGGCAATAGTATTATGGTCATTCTGTCCATAATGGGCCACTTTGGTGAGTTACTTTAACACCAAAAAGCAGACCTGCTCCCCTGCAGTTAGACAGACTGATTTGCTGCACACCTTATGCTAAAAATGGTCTGCTGAAAAAATCCTGGGCAGTAACAGAAACGAGCATGGATCCAGTGCCGCCAGAGACAACTAACAATCCCAGCCCTCTTGTGCACTCGGGAGCTCCTCCTGGATCCAGTGGTGTGCAAAGAAACTGCCTTCAGGCTGCACTCTTAACTATACATCGGTAAAGATTTTTTGTAAGACAATATGAAGGTTTAGCTGCTCAGAACTGGCCTCTGGCAACTTACTGATCTAATACAGCGTCCTCCAATAACTGACTGATTCCCATCAGATCCCTAGAAGTGAGTACGTCTTCAGCACTGAGCTCCATGGATAGCAGACAAGTCATGTCACTGAGATCAAAGAATGGCTGGTTTCCTACAGGAAAAACACAAGACCAGACGTATTTCACACAGTGTTATTCACACATTTTCATTTTGATTTTTACAGTATATACATGTGAACATTACATTATTCAACACGAGCCACCTGGAGTCAAACCTAATCAAACTGGTCCATAAACAATCTATATCAAAAAGCGATACTTGAGCAATAAGTCTAGTGGTTCTACCCAAAGCCTAAAATAGTTGAAAAAGGAAAACCAGTGATTTTCATGTTCCTGGATAGAATTTGTGCAAAATTATTTTAGGAGAGCAAGTGGAAGATTATATTCAAGATACTGAAAGCACTAAGGATGATAGTTATAGGACTGTTTAAATTCAACCATGGCATGAGTGCTACAGGGACAAAGTACTGGGACATTATCAGTTTCTGCCTGGACATCCCCGAAAGCCTCACTGTCTTACATGTTGTTGAAATGGCAGCTCTGGGGATTATAACACAGCATTTGTACACAGGGTGAAAACAGTCACTGAGGAGAATTAACACGTCCAAGGTAGTGGCTCAAAAGTAATCCTCTGTGCGACTATGGGAATGCTCTGGCTCCAATGACGGGCTTGTACCTCTCGAGAGGAATTTTGTGAACTGCCATGCAAAAAACTACCTGGCAATTAGAATTGTGCTTACTAGAAATAATTAGGCCTACTACATCACTTAATGCAGGCACTAAATGACAGATTCAGAAACTGGAAGCAGGCCAGAACAAACCTTCCCATTTGCCTATTAATGAGTCAACGCTACCATTAAAAAAGTAGCGCCTCAGATGTATGCTTTAATAATATTTATGTAAACCTGATATAGCAGTAATATGACAGAATTCCTTACACAAGTTTATACCGCTACTATTTTCCTTCCTCATGATCAGACCCCTACCGTAACAGCCTTTTATTTGATCAATGCTCAAGACACTGCTTTCAAACTACTTTGCTGATCAAAACTTTAGGTTAAGCCATCAAAATGAACGTTTTACACAAAATACTTACTTCAACAACATACAAAGCACTTTCTTTATCTTTCAGAAACTGAATATACAAAGTAAGCTTTTTCCAAAATATTTCCATAGGCAAAGGATTAAAAAGGATTTTAATTATACACATATGGTCACAATTCTGCCTTAAAAAGGTCATTGGGAAATGTACATAAGGCCGCTTGTAAATGTACATCATCTTTATGTTACTGTTACAACGTCATATGTCCAGAGAAAAAAATTGACAGTATCATACATATTTGCTTTATGCTGGGAGAAGGCTATTCAAAAATACAGTACTCTTCTGTACAAAAAAATCATGCCACATTTATTAAGATGGAAGAAGCATTGGTTTCTGTGATAACCAAATAGTTCAGTCCATTTCTTACTATGCTTGTTATCCCGACTTAAAATTTGAACAGACTGATTTCCCAAAGTGTCCATATTAACAGAATCAACAGCTATGTTATAAACAAAACATAATGTTTCTCACAATAGATAAAAAGAAAGCCAGTTCATATTTCTGAAACCATATAAAGATAGAATTTAAAAAAATCACTCTTGATTTGCTGAAATAAATTTACATTATACAACACTATATGCCAGGGGAAGAGAAGGGAACAGGGGTATGAATATACACTAAAATGCAAATTTTTGTCCCAAAAAGGGGTAAAACAAATTACATTTACAGCATGAAGGTTTACAAATGTACATCTGTACAACCAAGGTAAGCATCACTACTAAATTAGCAAGGCTTGTAATAAACATCGAAACGAGAGATTTGTTTTCAAACGGTAAACTTACACCTATTAACTACACGTATACAATGCATATATTTATAGGAAGCAAAAAAGCTGAGTATTTAATCAATCATGCTTAAATGTTGAGCTATCAAGTTTACTTTTCAGTGGCCCCTTTTCTCTTCATCGATACCTATTTTTTGCATCTACAGTGAGAAAGCAAAATAAATGCTCAACACTTTCAAATCCTTACAATTCTATATGCAAAATAAAAAAATACAAATCTCTACTCTTCCTGCGTTGTAAAACTGACTGTAAAGTTAATACAGGGTTCGCTCCTTTTCCAACAGTGTACTGAGTTGAAGTACCACCATCATTTTAATCCCTCTACCTTGTACAACAATTAAATATATACGTATATACAGCACTTTTATTTTTAATACATCGCTAGAGAAAACCTTAGGGCGCCATTTAAAAAAAAAACAAACAACTGTATCCACAGCAAGTAATGAAAGCTAGTCTTTTAAAGTTTCCATTGTTTTGTTATTCCCTACTTTAATTTGCCATGCCCTGTTTATTATTTGGATAGCATGTTGTGAACCACCAAAATACAACTTAACTTTTCAACGTGTTAAATAATGTTTATGCAGCTGATCAATTTTAATCTGGTATAAAAGACTTCACACAAAAGGGAAAAAAAAGGATTAATTCTATATACAACTCTATAAACCTGTTGTGCTATGATGCTGGGTAGACCTACCAGATTGCAAGCCAGTGTATTAAAAGAATACTGTACTTTTTCCCTTTAAAAA
>VZTV01107588.1:994-25985 GCA_013400875.1 Anhinga rufa
TGTGTGTGTGTGTGTGTGTTTTAAAATGGCGAAGAGCCTGTTGCGGAAGAGATGGGAATAAACCATGGGAAAACTACGCTTGTGGCTTTTCAGCGTGTGTGTTTTATTATGCCAGCTACTTTCTCGGTTAGCTATGCAAATAAACGTATAAACCTCGTTAGCTCTGCTTTACATGCAAAGTGGGGTTTGGGGTTTGTGGGCTTTTTTCATGCTGGCTTCATAAAACCTTTTTGTGATTGGTGTTCATTTTTTTAGAAAAAACATTCTGTTAATAATAAGAAGTAACGCTTCACTCCTGCTGCATCTTCTGTTGCATGAAAGTCTTGATTCATAGCGGCTATTTCCAGGGTGGAAGGCATGGCAGGGTCTTTTCTATCATTCTCCTCATTTCATAGCAGCACTGTGAAGTCTTTTACCTTCATAGTTTACTTGGTAAACTCCTGTTTCCACTTTCATGGTCAGAAGATGGCTTTCTTCCTCTCGTGCTTAAGATTTGATGAGTGCTACCTTACTTATTTACACTATCTAATGTGATATTTGCTTCATTACAGGTCTTGGATACAAAAGACTTACAGGTATTTAAAGTGACCGTAAATGGGCAGGATGCAAAATTTGTTTTTGGAGAAAAGCACAGTTTCAAGGGGACCCCCCTGGAAATCACACTTCCTTTTGAACTGAGAAGGTACACACTTTTGCCTGTTCCTTTAGGTGGTTTCCAAAATGCACTGTATAAGCCGCTTGACTGCCTGTAGGGTTGTTGTCAAGCTTGCAAAGGGACCCATACATTAGCATATTGCATTTATTTGGTATGGTCTAATAGATAAATTTAATAGTTGGCTTTCGTTAAGCTGACAAAACTTTGGGAGCCTTTGTACCCATCCCCAGGTCTTATATAATGTACAAAATGAGTCGCTAAAGTAACTAGCAAAATGATGCGTAATGTATCACAATTTTTTCTAGTGCTTGTCGACAATATTTTTTCTGCTTCAGCTACCTGAATTTTGTCATGTTGAGAATTGCCACAGTATGGCACATATGGAGTTTCAGACCCTCTTTGCCTTCCTTTTATACAAAGGCTGATCCTGCATTTCTGTAAGAACTGCGGGTTGCCACTATGATTAGATAAAACTTTTATTATTTGAAAGCACATTTCTATTGTATTGAGTATGCTATGCCCAAGTCCCTAAAAACTGGAACCTGAGTTTTGGCAGCGTGATGGAGAATGAACCTAACTATAATCTACCTCTTAAGTTGAATTAAATGAATTCAACTTAATGAATGAATTAAGAAGTTGTTGACAAATTAGAATACTTTTTTTGCAGTTTGCTTTGTGTGTTGTAACTCCATGGTATCTCACATGCCAAAGCTGAAAGCTGCAACTGTATAAGGAGGCTCCCTTGTTTGAATAAAACTCTATACTAAGTTGCTTCTTATTGTTTTGTTTTCAAAACTGGTTACTACCTCTACAAACTCATGTTACTAAATTTTTGGTTGGTTTTTGTTTGTTCTCTGAATTAGTGCAATTTAGAAACACATAATGTGGAAGAGAAAGGAATGTTATATAATAACTGTCAGTTCTGGGGAAACACTTATGATCTGAAATGAAACGGAGCAAACAAAGTACTTGAACAGGCCACAGCAGAAATATAGGCCTGTTTCTTTTGTTTGCCTTTCAGCTCTCTTTTATTGCAGCCCCCTATGTAAATATCAATAAAACAGTGATAGGAAAGGGTAGGAGTTACAACTGAAAGTCTGGCTGTTCAGTAAGCAATGTGCCTTATGGTGATACAAATGATTTTCTCTTTTCTCATCAAATACGTACTTTGGAATACTGGTTATAAACCAGATATGTACTCCCGGTCAGCTTATCTAGTGTCCAACTCCTCTGATTAGCTCAAGTTTCTTCTGATTTATGGTTGGAGTGTTAATTCCAGAGTTGCACATATAACCTGGAACTTTCCGATTACAGCAGCAAGTACTTCTGTGTGCTTTTGGTGTCAGTGATGGCTATGGTATATTTTTAAAAAATAAGAGTGTGAATGTGTCAGGTTTACGTGTGTTCTCTCGTTAACAAGCACAGAACTGTTAGTTTTTACTTTACACCAGTTCTGAAACCCTGAATAAAATTTTAACATTTTTTATTTTTCTTGCTAAGTCTACTGGTAATAGGGTTTTCCAGTAGTTAGTATTTTTGGGAAGGGGTGGGTGTGTGTGGTGGTGGCTCTACTCAATATACTTACAGAACATAACATCAGCAGCAGAATCTGTATTTTTTTTATTTACAAAATACACATATCCTATATTATTAATGCATGTATGTTCTCATATAGGTTTTATACCCTTTTTTGTTTGCTTACTGCAGTGGGGTTCTTATACTTATGTGTACAACATTAGGTAGTTGCGACAAAACTATATGTATGTAGCTGGTCCAAATGGTTTAAAGAAGTCCATGTTCTCCTTGAAGAGTGGAGAGGAAAAGTTTCTGGTTAGTAAAAACAGTAATAGAAGTGCCTTGGGGCATTAAAATTTAGATAAACCAGCTAATTTTTACTATCATAATTGAAAGGGAGAAATTGTGTTTAATATGCTACTAGTTCTTATTTTTAATGCTTTTGAGACAGTAGTGCAGACCTATTTTCTAGAAGTCTTGGTAGATGAATTTCAGTAGTGATCAGGAGTTGCATCAAAACAGTCTGACTATATTCTTTATTGCACAGGGGACAAGAAGCAATTGTCGAAATCACTTTTGAAAGCTCTCCAAAGTCTTCAGCTCTCCAGTGGTTTACTCCGGAGCAGACTTCTGGGAAGAAACACCCATTTCTCTTCAGCCAGTGTCAGGTTGAGTGGATTAGTGGTTTTGGGGTTTTGTTGTTTGTTTGGTTGGTTGGTTTTTTAAACTTGTTGTTTACATAGCACTGTAATTCCCCCTGGTTTCTTAAGTGTTGGAGAGGAAGGCTAGTAGTACAGTAGCCCATCATTTGTAATTGTGTGTGTCAAAGGTCCTAAATAAAAACACTTAATAAGTTAGGACATTGCTGAGATTTTATTGTGTGTTTGCGATTTAATAATTCCAGAACTGCTTTACCCTCTCCAGTATTCTCACTGAAGAACATGCAGTCTTTTCCAATCAATATATGTGGCTATTGATCCGTCTTACCTACCATTATTTCATTTAGAAAACCCTTAACTATGAAAACTACTGTAAGCCATAAGTGATAGGAAGTATTGGTTTGTAGATAATGAATTGTCTGGAGGAGCTGTATAGATTTCCAATATAATATATTAGTTTTATTTATTTCTAGTCCTCTGCATTAGAAAGATTGTTATGTTTTAGCTTTTTTTTTTTTATTTCTCCCCCACCCATCTCCAGGCTACCCACTGCAGAGCCATCTTTCCGTGCCAAGACACACCTGCTGTGAAACTAACCTACTATGCAGAGGTAGATAAGCATAAGTCATGAGTGTCTAACTAAAGACAACTACTACAATGGGTGATTTTTTAATTATTTTTTTTTGTAGCTGCCGGCATGTAGTCTAAAATAAAAACAGAGATAAGAGCCAAAAACTGCTTATCTTCCCTGTGGCAATTCTCTAGCGTTACCTTTTCTTTTATATATATCACCTCTGTTTTCATTCACATGTATCTTTATTTCCAAAAGAAGAGCAAGTGCTGTAGTAGGAAGGAAATCTGTTCTTAAATCAGGAAAAGCAGACAGTAAGACAACAAAGAGTGCTGTAAAGTAAATATACTTGAAATGACTTTTATATATGCCTTAAGTAATATATTCTGGTACATAGTTAGGGGATCTTTGCAGTCCTGGCATAATTAGTCCGATTGTTTTAAGGAAGCAAAAATCGAGATGTACAATGTGACATTACAATTCAGTAGTCTGAAGAACGTGAACCTTTTAACTCTGTCAGAGGTAATCCTGGTTAATTAAATATTGCCAGCCTTTATGACTAAATTTTCTATATGCTTTATATTCTACTTGATGGACTTAGCAACAGAACAGATCTGGGCTACTCTTTTTGCCGTTGCTGCTTCTAGTATGTTGTATAATCCTGTGTGCCAACTGAGTTCCTCACAGTCGGGTAACCTTTCAGATATCTGTTCCGAAAGAGTTGGTGGCTCTTATGAGTGCTAATCGCGATGGGGAGATGCCTGACCCAGAGGACAGCAGTCGGAAGATATACCGTTTCAGTCAGAACGTAAGTGATCAAGGCTAGTAGTAAACAGATGCCTAAGGTCTTATTCCTAACTTGTGCAGTTCACAGTCACTTCAGATATGGTTTTGATGTCGTTGATAAACTATATGACTTATGATGGTCTTTGCCACTATAGAAATAGGAGGTGGTATGAATCTCCAACTCTGAAAAGTCAACCAGTGATATTTACTGGTGATATTTACTGGTCGTTTTGGCATTCCCAGAAAAAACAAATTCAAGTTTTGAAAATGTTTGGTATACTCAAAGCTAGTACTGTCAAAACCCTTTCTGTCTGCACTGATGCTGGGGAAATAATGCATGGAGTGAGTTTTGGGAAGCAGACCCTGCAAATTCGAAGCTTACCAAGGTCTTAGCAGTGAAGCTGAGCATTGGAACCAATTTTTAACTTGAAGTTATGCAAATTCTGACAACAGAGTTTTGTGGGTTTTGGTTGTTTTTTTTTTTAAAGATGAAAACTGGCTTTTATGGAAGGTATCTCCAGCTAATTAAAGATTACCATTCTCAGGGTGAAGTTCTACTAAGCGGTGCAGCTAGCTTAATGATTCCCCTGCTCCTAAAGTGGCAGTCTCAATTTACTCTTCTAGCTTTTTTGTTCTCACAGCTTTTTGGGTCACAGTTCTGATGTTTATGGGATCTCTTGGTGAGCCTAGTTAATTTTGCAGAACAAGCAGATAAAATTAATGCAAGTTTAAAAAGAAATTGTTTTAGTAAGCTGACCTGGGCTGCTAAGGGACCAAGTGACTGCAAGGACGGATGGAACTGTGTGACTGGAGGAGAGGAGGGGAGCCTACTCTGAAGTGTAGCAGCTGTTGGGTTGATTTGGCTGCTATGTGAAATCTGAGAGAGGCAAGAGGGGAGAGAGGAAAAAAAATTGTTACTTTATCTGTAAGCTCTTCAATATGCAGTGTTCTGCCTTCTCTGTGGAGCCAAAAACGTTAGCCATTCTCAGTCTAGTGCTTAAGGCTTCTATGTTGTACGTTATCCAGAGCTGTACATTATCTAGAAATACACTGTTGATAAGTTTGGTGGACCTGTACAAGGAATAACGTTTAGTCTAATTGAAATACTACGCTTTCTAATACAGAAAACCATTAGATTACTTTATTAGAAAAGGCATGCATTTAATTCAACAAAAAAAGTCAAACGCATTAATCACAAAAAATATAAATGAAAAAAGGCAAATGCATTAAAAAAGACATACACATCATCTAAAGTACAAAACCATGAGACTGATTTGTTAGAAAAGGCATGTGTTTCCTTAGACAGAAAAGGGAGATGCAGCAGACTCTTGGATATGTACGTGTACTGAGCTTACTTAAAACTACTTTTTTTGCTCTTGCATGGCCAGGCTGATAAGAACTGTGGTGGAGAGCAGCCTCTGTAAAAAGGAATTTATAACCCAACAGCCACTGAGATTTGAAGTAATTTCAAAATTTCAGATTAGCAAATTGGGCATCAAAATGTAGGATTATATTGGCAGTCTTTTAATAACTTGTCTATAAAACAAGTCAATGGACTTAAATCTTTTCAATAATATATTCTGTGGGTTAATATGTAAAATCAAAGCACACATGATATAGGTATTTTAGTAAAGGATATTGAATTGGTTTGGGGATAAGGGTGGAATAAAATTTTCTGAAATGTTGTCTCCAAGTAATGACGATTTAAAGTCTTACTTATTTAACATTGTTTAGTCAGATAAAATGGAACTTTGACAGGGACAGCTGTATTATCTCCTTTTTTTTTTTTCCACAGCACTGGGAGAAAGCATTTCTCTATAAAGACACTGTAGCTTTGGAATGTCTTTCTTTAAAATAACAGAGATTTAGAATTTATTTTCATTTAAAACATGGAAATCGGATACAGTTTTTTTTTTTTCTTTTGCTGAACCTTTTGTATCCATAAATATTCTTGTTTACTTCAATTCATCAAAGCTCTTCCTGCATCTTTCTGTGTGATACAACTGCCCTTTATCTGGGCAGTATCTCTTAACTTCTCCTTCCATAAAATTTAATGGAACTGGAATGAATATGGAAAACTGACTTTCTTTTGAACAGTAACCAAACCAGTGGCATTTTTGTATGCTTTTATATATGCATATTTTTTTCAAGCAGAGATGATACTTACCATTTTGTGGTCTCTGCATAAAACATCTGTGAAACAAGTACTTCTTGTATATAAAGAAATACCATTTGGGGAGAAAAAAACAATGCCTTTATTATAACATAAAGCAGGAAACTATGGAGGAAATGGGCAAACTTCTTTATTTACATACCTTTGTTTTTCTTTGCATCAGTGGTGTTGATAGCTCACATTGCAAATAAGATTTCTTTTTTTCTCATGTTCTCTGCTAGGTTCCCATACCTTGCTACTTGATTGCTTTAGTGGTTGGAGATTTAGAAAGCAGGTGAGTGAATCTGCACAAAGTATAAATATTAATAATCATAAATCTTTGGAGATATCTTTTTTGTTTCTTGGCCTTGTTTCTAGTTTTAAAAAGTCTTAGAGGTTCGACGGACCTGTTTATTTGTATCAAACTGCATGTATCTTGATTCACTCTTGCACCATTTTTTCTATAGAATATGCTTTTGCTGTAAGTTAAAGAAATACCATGAAGAGTTTGGAATTGATTGGAACCACTAAGGGCTTTTTCTAGCTCAGGGAATAGTATCTTTTTCCTCAGGTAACAGATCAGCCTTGTCATGTACAAAAGGCAGAAAATTATAGCTTCAGCCTCATTGCCCATCTGCGCAAGGATGTGTTAATCTAGCCCATAATAATGCTTTTATGTTAGGGCTTTACAGTATTTAAAAATCTGTAAACGTGTTTCCTAAATATTTGTCCCAAACAGTGGATATGTGTGGTTTGTCTTGTTTTCTAAAGCTTTACTTTAGCAGTGAAGAGGAAAAAGAGCCAAAGACTCTCTAATGAGTTTTTTCAGCAACATGGGTTACTCATGAGCACAGTTAACTCTGTATTAGTTTTCCATAGAATTAGTTCTAGTTCATAGTGTCTTAGTAGCATTTTTACTTTCAACAGAAAGATTGGCCCAAGGACACTGGTGTGGGCTGAAAAGGAGCTAGTGGATAAATCGGCCTATGAGTTTGCTGAGGTGGGTAATTAACAAAAAAATGTTTTGTAAACTAACTGCTTCGCATGGTGTTGGGAAAGGAACAGACTGTAGTTCAGTGTTTTGTTCATCTGTAGCTCTCCCTTCTCTACTGCCCACCCCCAAAAATGCTGCTGTTGTATCGCAACACAAAACTACTATTGAAAATAAATATTGATAGTCTTGTACTCATTTTGCATGTGGGACATGCCAAGGTGAAAGAGAATGAAGTATGGGATCCATAGCTTATTCTTGCTCAGTGTTTGTAGTCACAAGTCACGTTAGAAACTAATGTGAATTCTTGTTTCAGACTGAAGATATGCTGAAAACAGCGGAAGATTTAGCAGGACCCTATGTATGGGGACAGTATGATTTGTTAGTCTTACCACCTTCTTTTCCTTACGGTGGTATGGAGAATCCTTGCCTTACTTTTGTAACTCCAACACTATTGGTAAGTGTAACAGTGATAAAAGTCAACTTTTCCTTAGGTCTTGCTTATCTATCAAGTGATGGATATTAAGCCATAAATGGGATTAATCTTCCCGCTAGAAAGAACCGTAAGTGTTCCTGCCTCCTTTGGAGTTAGGGACCATACATGAAACTGCATTGAGTGGTATATTTTGAGTCTTACTTGAACTGACAACTACTTTGTCTTTGTTTTTTCTTTTTTTTTTTAGGCAGGTGATCGATCTCTATCAAGTGTAAGTGCAAAATAGAACACAACTTGAAGTTGTATCTTAACTTCTGTTGTAGTAGATACCTGAAAACTTGGTCTCTTTTTCACTGGGGGAATTAAAAGTTAAGGCAGTTAAGTCAAGAAGTCTTACAAAGTGAGTTTTAGTGCTTAGTAAACTCCAGAAAACTGGAGACATATCTATTTTATACGAAGAATGGATGAAAATAACATGGGTGCCTGTATGCATAGGGGACTGACTGAAGTTAGCTGCTCAGTAGCTCTTTTCCTGTCCTGTGTATAGATATGTTTAAAAACCACAACTGAATTGATCTCAATTAAATTGTTTGTAGGGAACTTCTTCCTCTATATGTCTGCCTATGCACTAGAACTCACTTTGTGTACAGTTTTATCATGTGTGCCGGTTTATCTCATATGTCTCTACTAGACTGATATACTGCTTAAAAAAAAATATGATTTTCATATCCCAAGAATACTGAAGTATTTGACATGGATACTTTTTAATGTATCATGCGTCATTATCCTTCTAGGAGTGACTGTTTTCTTCCTGTTTGGTATTTTAGAGCATCCCAGCACTGCAGAAGTTGCTTAGGTGGGAAAGTAGTACTAGTCTGTCACTTGGCATGGATCCAGTATTCTGAAATGTGATTTCATAAACAAGTACCTGCACTGTGCTACCAGAGGAATTATTTTTGTTGATCTGTGTGGCTCTGACTTGCAGGCTGGACATGCAAAATTATTTCTGGAGAAGTTTCAGTAGGATCGTGTTAGTCCTCTAAATAAAATTTATATGGTTAAGTTTACAGAGCTGTGAGTGCTAACTGGCTTTGGGAATGTACTGCAGTAAATGAGATGCCATTAGGATTTTTTTTTTCTCTTGTGATTTGATGTTCATTTTCCAGAGGAGTCCAAATGGTAGATAAGCCATTGTTTTCTGTGTTTTAGGTTATTGCTCATGAAATCTCTCACAGCTGGACAGGAAACTTAGTAACAAACAAAACATGGGAGCATTTTTGGTAGGTGTGATGTTTAATGCAGTGCAAATCATATTTTAAAATTAATCTGTAAAGAGAACAACTTAATATATTTTGCCATCCTACCAGTGCTGACTTTATCAATGTATTTCCAGGCTGAATGAGGGGCATACTGTATACCTGGAACGCAGGATTAGTGGTCAGCTGTTTGGTGAGCAGTTTAGGCAGTTCAAAGCCCTAGGAGGTTGGAGGGAACTGCAGAATACGGTAAATATTTTTAAAGTTATGATAACTTTATGTTTAAGCATATACCTAAAGACAATAAAGCTGATTTCATGTTTCCCACAAATAAGACTTGTCTAGTCAGCTTTCCTAACACTTTCTTACCAGAGGATGAACAACTTTGATTCCAAGGTATGTGATCTCTTCCCAAGGTAATAGCTTAATGTGCTCAGATTAGATAAAGCTTTTTGAACTATTTTAAACTTCTGTAAGGATGAGCATTTTTAGAGACTCTCTTGGTTGTTCTGGGTATGGCTAAATTGCAGTATTACCTGTTAGCATACAGGTAAGCAGCTGAAAGCTTGTCAGAATTACCTGCAAGCACGACCATCAGAATGTTCAATGCTTCATGCAACTGATTTTTTTTTTTCCTGTGTACTCTGTTACAACTGAGACTATTCCTAATCTGTTACTATCTAGGAGGGTATTGTGGAGGCTTATCAATATAAACTAATCACATATTACACTTCAATGAAATTTATTTCAAGTAAGGTCAGTTCAATGCTCCAACAAACATTAATTAATCACAGGTTCAGGATGCCAGGTGGGAACTATCACTGCACAGCTGACTTAAGAATTCTGAAGGTTTTTAGAATGAGGATCCAAAACGCGCAGTCACTCACCTAAGAAGATGAGGGCTCTTAACCTCGAGGAGTTACCTTGGGCGGCATCCCGACCCAAGGTGGGAGTCCCTGACTGCAAACCCACTGCTCCCAGGAGGACTGGCTCTAGACGTCCCCCGGCAGGGCCCTGTTTATACCCTGGCTGAATCTGATCTGTGGTCATAGATGGTCACGGCCAGTTCCTATTGCAGCCCGAGGGCTCCGTCTGTCGGCACAGCAAGGCAGCAAGGGTACAAACCAGCAGCAGCGGCTGCTCTGCTTCAGCAGTCGGAAAGCCCCAGTCGCTACAAGGGCAGGTTGCAGCTGCCACAGAGGGTTGCTTAGTTTTGTGTTTAGGTAGCATAGTTAAACTTTAGTTTCCATATTTCCAGCCTGCGATATTTCCAGCCTTCTCATTCAGTTTGGTGATGCAGTTTACTTGGTTTACTATAAGTACTTCCTTTTATTTTATTCTTTATATCACCCGTTTAAATCAAGTAGTTTAAATAGTTTGTTAATAAAGGGATAAATATAGATAGTTCATTAGGTACTTGTGGTTATGAGAGACATGACAGTAATTAACTGCTTTGAGACAGCTGGAGCACAGGGTGGTTGATCCTAACATCTTTCTGTTTGATACATGATCAGACACTGATAAAACAAAATGAATAAAAAGTTTGGTAAACTGTTTTGTGCACATTCAGAACTTCATGAAAAAGAATAAGAAATAATGTTTTGAAATGAGGCCATCTTAGTTTTGGATGGATTATACCTTTATAAACAGGATTAGTAGTGCTTTGCAAGAGTGCTCGTTTTCCTAGATGAATAGATCTTCTTGTGTCTTTGTCACAGATAAATTCTCTTGGAGATAAAAATCCTGTAACTAACCTCGTCCCTAATCTGCGTGAAGTAGATCCTGATGTTGCCTATTCTTCTGTTCCATATGAGAAAGGCTTTGCTTTGCTGTTTTACCTTGAACAACTTCTTGGAGGACCAGGTAAGTGCTAGTCAGACTTTATATATAATTGTTTCCCATTTTAATTTCGGACACTAAACCTGTTTGTTTTTTAACTGTTAGATGTCTTCATTGGCTTCTTGAAGGCTTACATTCAGCAGTTTGCTTATAAGAGCATAGTAACAGAGGACTGGAAGAACTTCTTGTACTCCTACTTCAAGGATAAGGTTAGGTAGTATTTAAAACTAATCGCTTGAAACCTTTTAATTATGTGAAACTATGGCACAGCTCAGGGCCAGTTCTTTAAGGATCAGTTTTTTATCTTTTTCTTCTTTATTTCAAGACCTTAATAGTATATAGTCTGGCATCTTACAAAGATGGGTTTGCATGATGTTGCCTTTTTTTTTTTCCCCTAGAAGGGGAATATTTTGGTTTCAAGTAGTCTATGTAGGATTCTCCAGAGTAGTTGGAGGGATCTTAAAAAGAAACAAAACAAACCAAAAAGATTGAAACTAGTTTTCGTGGGGTGTGCTTTTCTCTAAAAATAACATCTAAAACTGAATAAGAATTTGTGTTGCTTTGTAGGTAGATGTTCTTGATAAAGTTGATTGGAACTCATGGTTTAATGCTCCAGGAATGCCACCAGTGAAGCCTACGTAAGCTGCATTCTTTTATAGTTCATCTTTTCTTTCTCCAGAAGGCACATGATTTTCCAAACAGTTGTAAACCAGTTTGTAAATAGGGTGAAAGTCTTCCCACAAATGTTTTATTAGAAAATGTCCTGGTACTATGTGGAAATTGATATATGTGTACATAGGAGGAAAAAATGTCACTATTAGTATTTTCAAGTTTGTATTCTGGTGGAAATTCATTTTGCTTTGAATGTTGCCAGAAAAGATTCTTTTTTCTGACAGTTTGTTACAACAATATTTTCTTTTCCAGCTGTAAGCTATAACACATGTACGCACATGTATGCTCAGAAGTATTGATCATTTTAGGAACGTATGGGATCAAGGGATAGTGTCACCTATGCACAAAGTGCTTCTAACTAAAACCGAAATGTATTTCATTATAGTAGATCTTTTGTAAATTGTGTTACAATACTGCGTTGGAGCCTACAACAAACAAATGTGGAGCCATTTGAAAATAATTTCTAAGCATTCTTGTGAAAATACTAAAAGAGTGTTTTGTGTTTCCGAAGTGTGATCCTTTCTTTTTAATATTTGACAGGTATGATATGACACTAGCAAATGCTTGTGTTGCCCTGAGCCAAAGATGGATCAAAGTGAGTGGTTAAAGAGCACTGATGTGTCTGTGTCTTGAAAAGCTAGTTCTCCTCATACAAAGTGAGCTGTTCTCTGAAATCTATCATTTGCTGAGAGAGAACGTATTTATGGCGATGGCATGGCTGCCAGGGATTTTGCATTTCGTTTACTAGCCTTTCATCATAGAGTCTGTGGATTTGCCTTGACTTCTGTACATGAAGTGCTGCACATATTTTAACGGAGGCACACAGCCAGCTTTTTGCTGTTTGTATGTGGTAACCAAACTGAGAATATTCTTTTTGAAATCCTGACATTATGGCTCGATTTAAAAACAAATGGCAAGGTATCTCTACATTACTGATTATATTGTATTAGCAATAATTCCCCTACATTATACTGGAGCTAGTATGCATTTCTCATCAAAAACTGAAATAAATAAATTGTAATAAGTAACTAATACTATACAGTTTTCTTATAATCTTAAGCATAAAACTCATACAACTCACAGAATTCATCATACCTTCCTTTTGTTAGCTCTGTGGCTTTTCTCTGTACTTGTATGTTATCTTTAACTTTCTTCTTCTCAATGTTACTTTTTCTAGAAAAATTATTTCATTTTTCACTTAACTTCAACAGAAGGACAGTAGAGATAAAAAGATCAGTGGAGAGAAAACAAGTGAAAATTGAAGTGAAGAATACCAAACATCAGACAGTTGCTTAAGTTCCTCCCTTCCCCTTGTAACATCCTGCACAAATACAAATTAGTATCTTTTATGTGGAATGGCTCAATAGTAAATGCGGGTGTCCAAACAAAAAATTACACCTAATTGTACTTTGCAATACCTATTAAAAACTTTAGTAACCATTCTCTTTTAGGCAAAAGAGAGTGATTTGGACTCATTCAGCTCAGCAGACCTGAAGGAAATGTCATCTCATCAGTTGATTGAGTTCCTGGCACTGTTGCTTGCGGAGGTAAATGCATGCCTGGGGTAACTTGACTCTGGTATCACAAAAGCAGCCACAGAAGCCCGAGTGTGCTTTGGAATTAAGTTGTCCATTTTCTTGTAAGTTTTGCTAAAATAACCATACATAGTTACTAAAACCTTCAGCTGTGCCTCCTTGATTATGTCTGGCTCTTCAGGTAATGAGCAACATAGAGTATTTTGGATTGAAAGGTAAAAACAAAACTATAAGGTGCTTGAGTTTGTCTGTATTTGATGTTATAGCAAATAAGCTATAAATAAAGCAGAATGAAAGTACTTAAAGTTTTGAATGTTTCAGTAGTACTGGATGTGGGAATCTTGCTAACATTTATTCCTTGCCCCTTCCCTAATTCTACCAGAAGGTGAAAGAAACAAATACAAAGATTAGTCATGGTAAGCTTTTCATTCCTTTGTAGCATCCATCTTCTTGAATGAACATATTTATTTTTGAAGTATGTGGCTTGAAGTGTGCCTCTGGCTTATTCTGACTATGCAATTTCCTTTTTCAGGCTCCTCTTCCATTGTCACATGTCAAACGACTGCAGCAAGTATATGACTTCAATGCTATACATAATTCTGAAATAAGATTCAGGTTTGTTCTAGTATGGGCATTTTTCCAATCTTAAATGCTTTCATAAAACTGTCCTGCTTTGTAAGTGTGTAAGTTGTATTCCACTGGTGCAGGGTTGGGGGGTCGGTGGTGGTGTGCATTTTTTTTGTAAGCACACGTGCAAGCATGCTTAGCAGAGTGGTATTCTGTTACTTGTGAGTCGGGTAAGTATAGTCTAGTAGAAGAACTGGAAGTGATCATGGATTAGCTGTGCTTTATTTTCATTTGTCATGCTAGCAAAGGAACCTGATGAATTGGTAACTTTTATTTTGGGGGTAATATAATAGTGAGCCTCTCTGTGACTCAAACATGCCTGAAAAATCTTTCAAATAATTTAGGCAGGAGCAGGTCTTCTGGACTTACCTAATCAGTTCTTCTGCTGATGTGCCAGTGTGGTGGTTTTTTTCCAACACAACTTGGAAACATTTTTGTCATATTTGAATGCTATAAAAAACCTTTTTTCCCATAAAAAAAAAAAAAAAGGAAGTCAAAGGGAGTTAGTTTCTAAACAAGTTGGAAATGCTTCTAGATAAATGGCTTGATTCTTGTGCATCCTAATTTCTTCTATTTTATATTTATACATTGTGTTTACACACATCACTTGTTAAAAAAGGTATTGTTGAGGATGTAAGTAATCTTTACAAGTAGCTTTAAGTATTGCATATTTTGCTACTGTTATGTATTTGGATACTCTTGCAATAGTGACAGTTATTCTGTCTTAAGTAACATACAATATAGTTTCTACTTCTTGTTACAAGATCAATTTCTTCTAATTTTTTAAAAAAAACAAGGACATGCCAGCTGCTGGTGATGTTTTGTCTGAGTTTTTTGGGTTTGTTTTTTTTTTTTTTAATAACTTGGTCAAATGTAGCAAGTGCTGTATAATTTAGCTGAGAGTGACAACTGGACACTACTGTAATATAAAAGAAATATATAGCTGCAGAAAATAATCAGACCATTTTGGAGAAACTTTGAAAAAATATTTTCCTATTTTATAGAAAAGTCCACTTTTGTAATGTGCTAGTCAGACACTAAATATTTTATGTTGAACTTCGCTAGAATCTCATTCCCGTGATAACATAGCACTGCTCAGAGTGTTCATGGCAACAGAATCA
Source organism: Anhinga rufa (assembly GCA_013400875.1). Classification (NCBI taxonomy): domain Eukaryota; kingdom Metazoa; phylum Chordata; class Aves; order Suliformes; family Anhingidae; genus Anhinga; species Anhinga rufa. The sequence goes on from VZTV01107588.1 coordinate 15,810, forward strand.
TGTTAACTAGCTACTGCAAATGAAAACAAAAGTGTAAATTTTCTTTCCCCCCTCAGATGGCTGCGCCTCTGCATCCAGTCCAAGTGGGAAGAAGCTATTCCTCTGGCTCTAAAAATGGCAACAGATCAGGGCAGGATGAAGTTTACTCGACCCTTGTTCAGGTAAAGGTAATCTCCAAATTGTAGGAGCTCATGCTGTTGGCATTTTTAGTATAATGGAATATATAATACTTGACATGGTGCATGTCTTTATGTTATGCTTTGAAGTGATATAATACAGAATTTTCTGTGTACTGTGAACAAGATTATCTTCAGAGTCTCTTTCCACTTGCTGACATTTTTAATAGAAGAAAGCTTAGTCTCCCAGTGTGCACCTTAATGTGAGGCTTTCAAGGGAAAAGTAAACCTTGAGAAAACCCCCATTGTACTATTTTCATAGATTTTGTAATGAAGCGCTTTTTTTCCCCCCCTTTTTCTTTTACAGGGACCTTTACAATTTTGACAAGTGTCGAGATCTGGCTGTCAAGACCTTTCTGGAGCACAGAGCCTCAATGCACCCAGTCACTTCAATGCTTGTGGGCAAAGACTTGAAACTGGATCAGTGACGAGTTTACTGATTTCTTTGAAATTCTCTTGTTGCTGAAAGAAACTGATTCCACAAACTGCTGATATGCGTGCTTGACTGCCATAAAATGCTCTGCTGCTTTGGTACTAATTTAGCTTAAAATGAACTTTCCAAATCAAGTTCAGTACATTCTGTTTTGCACCTCCAAGTAAATCAGCAAATTGCTAAATCTCTGGAATTGAGAGAATGGTTTTGTTACAAGCAATTTTAGAACACACAAAAAAAAAGCTGTTCTGAGATGTAGTCATTTGTCAGTCACGAAATGCAAAAACATGGAAAGTTAATTGGTGGATGGTATGGCTCTCTGTGCACAGCTTTCTTTTTCGTAGCAACCTGGTTGAAACTTCAAGTGTCTGAAGATTGAAAAATAAATCTTTTCATTGTCTACTTGTCTGTGTAGTGATCTGTACGAAAGGTTTTAAAATAATAGTTTTATTTACTCTTCTTTGTTGTGGGAGAAGTTCTTACTATGGGTCCAAGAGGACTATGAAGAGTATTTCAACCCACTGTGTATTTTCAAAACTACTTACTGCAGGGGGGACTAAAGCCCAACTCTTTCTTTCCCCCCTTTGAATTTTTTAGTATTTTAATTTTTAACCAGTTCTGGGCACTACCACCTACGCTAATACAACAGCTTCGAAATAAGGTAAAAAAAAAAAAAATCAGAGGGCCGTGTTTCCTTTAATTGCTGCAGCACTTCAGTTCAAGTTGATGGTTTAGGTGAAAATGTTGTGAGTACTGCCATCTACTGGCTTTTCGAAGTGAGTTTGATGAGAACTGGAAGTGATCAGTTAGCATAAATTAAATCTGTTGACACAGAAGTACCCCCGTATGGAGGAGTAACAAAGGAAAAAAAAAGTGCTATTTCAGAGGAGGAAGGTACCCAATATAGGTAATGGCAAAAGGTTTGGATTTAAAAATAGCATGTAGAGGGGTAGTGGTGAGTCTGTCAATCAATTTATTTCTGATCTGAGTTTTGATTAGCATAAGCTTTCATGTGGGTCAGTTATGCACTTTACCAGGAGGTTTATCTTTTCATGCTTGCAGCTCTAATGTGAATTAAGGCACAAACATATCCTAGTGTATTTTATTGATTCAAGGCATCCCAAGCTCTTCCCTTCAACTTTGACCTACATCTGTCCAAGTAGTTGAAATAAAAATGATAGAAAAACTAACTCCTAGGTGATCAGCTCAAAAATCAGTTTACATTCTTTCTGTGCATGTTGTGCCACTCAGCTTTTAATAAACACAATAAAATACTGGCTTTTTTGGAACCAAAATCATTGTAATTTCCCTGTGTGTAAAGAACTTGGAGGCTTTCTTGTGTTAAGGACCGAATGAGCCATTCATTCTCATCTTGCTACGCCTCTGACTGAGTGATAACTTCTGCTGGAAAACTCGCTGAAAAGAATTTTTCTATATTTCAGATTCGAAATTTAAGCAATCCCTTTCATTCACTCCCAAAATCTAATTAGGCTTTTGCTACAGCATCATGCGAATGAAGAGGGATTCCCTTGGCAAGGCACTGGTGGGAGGAGGGAGTATCTGGTGGTAACAGGTTCTGGTTCGAGCTCTCAGATTGCAATGAAAACTCCTTTGCTTTAGAAATGTTTTATGTCACTAGTTTTGGGATAACATTTTGCCATAAAAGCACACATATCATATACAGTGATTAGGCAGCTGGAATTCACGCTGCCAGCTAATCCTGATGTCTTGCTGTCAGAGCTAGGGAAAAAATAGTGGCAGTTGTGCCACTATTATGGCTTTTGCTAGCGTTGCCCTGCTCTGCAGGGGCAAGGTCTCCCACACAGAGACTTCCACCAACAGGTCTCAAGTTAAAATTCCCTACGATAACTGACCCCAGGTAAGTGCACTTTATAGTAGTGCCTTTGTCTGAGAAGGGTATTGTGGGCAGCACGGAATATGAGTGGTGTTATTGTTTTGTCTTAAAAGGCAAAGGTAGTTCCAGCTTCTGAGTCGACGTGGTCGTTGCTAAACTTTATGTTGGCACTGTCTTAACAGGTATTTCTCCACATCTCAGCTTTGCATCTGCCTGCAAAAGTGGCGGGGTACAGCAGCACCGGTCTCGGTAGCGGCAGGTGTGGCCTAGCATTTGTGCTGCCTGTTCTAGCAACACTTTCCAGGGCATAGGTGAAAGGGTAACGGAGGGAAACTCATTAATCTTCTCCTTCCCCACAACACAAAATCATGTTCTCTAACTTCAGCTTGGACTGAGCAAAGCAGGCTTACTTCCTACACTGCCTGCTCTTGTCACAGAGGTGTAGGGGTCCAGTCTCCTTTCAGTCCTAGCAGCCACGGCCAGCCCACCATAACGGGGTGGCGCTCTTCCAGCCCTGTCCCTCATGGAGGTTTTCATCAGTGTGATTGATCTACTGCCAGGTGACGACTCCATTAGCTTTTGTTAAACCCTTTAGTTTTTAGAACAGTTGCATTCCAGCTTATTCTGATTTATTTATCTACTCTTGCTACATAAACACCAGCTCCTAGATTTTCACTTCTATATTCCTGACATGATCTTTGGAAAAAAATTCCTCTGGTAATGGGGGGTGGGGTTTGCCTTTCCATGAAAAGGGTGTGCTCCCAGGCTTGGTTTGATTGGATGGAGTCAGCTGGATACATTGACCTCGCTTATTTACAAAGGTGGGGATTTCGGGAGTGGATTTTTGCCTCTATCAGATTGCAACACTGGACTCCAGCTAGACGCTGCTCTTCGGGCTAACGTGTGGCTGCTGCACGTTGCAGCCCCTCTCAGTCAAGGGACAATTTTGGAGAGAAAGCATGCCGAGATACACAGTGCATGTCCGAGGAGAATGGCTGGCAGTGCCGTGCCTCAACTGCAGAAACACAGTTGGGTGGCTGGGAAAGGAAGCTGTGAGGCGGTACATGAAAAACAAACCCGACAACGGGGGATTTGCCTCAGTGGAAGAAGTAAAATTTTACATTCGAAGGTGCAAGGGACTTGGCTTGCTGGATCTTGATGATACAGTGGAGGATGCTCTAGAGGATAATGAATTTGTTGAAGTTGGTAAGCAAAACCTTAAGCAACACATCATGGAATGACCACGTTGGCTTCTGGGTCAGCAAACTGTTGTTTAGTTTATCTAAACTATCTAAATAGTGTCCATTATATTTATGGAAAAATACCAAAATGCACCCTTAGTTTTGAAGTATAGGACTATATAAGGTATAGAAGCTACAGGATTCTATATACATCAATTGTATATGATATTATATATGCTTTATAATCAGATGGGATATGGAGCATGTGTCCAAGGGTTGGGTGGCTCTTTTGCCTTTAGAGTACCCTAAATGAACTACATAGTCCCTTCTTATTTTCCTAGAAGCATACAAATATATTTGGGGCTGGTAACTGCAAATTAGAATTCTTACTGGTGTGTACTGCAATGAATAACAAATGTATTTATATGTAGATGCAATTTAATCCTGTTCATGTTTATTTACATATTTCATCTAGTTATAGAAGGAGATATAGTATCTCCAGATTTCATACCATCTCAGCCAGAAGGAGTCCATTTGTATCCTTTTTTGAGCATTTTGTGAACTTTTTTATGATTCCAGATTTATAATTTCCTAGATTTCCCTGTTCGTTTATTGTTCCTTCATTCTTAAAACACATTGCCAGCTGTAACTGAATGGTCACTATCTGTGAAATCCTCTCTGCCCTTTATTTTCCTTTACAGAACTTTCAGATACAGCAAATACCGAGAACCAGAACAGGTAGGAATCGCCAATGATTTTATAACTGGGTAACGAATGCTGCTATTCACCAGAATGTGCTGAGAGTTCAGCCATTGCAGCATTCACGAGAGTAGGAGCTGTAGAGTGTCTGGGCCTAGGAATCTAAATTATAATGTGCTTAAGATGTTTTTGTTAGTGAGTTCCTGTCTTTCAAATGAGAGTGAGTGAGCTTCCTGTCATTGCTGAGTTTTGGCTGTATTTTCTTTTTAATTCTGATTATTAAACAACTTTATAAGTATACATATCCCAAACTAAAAGGTGGTTCTTTGGTGTAGTATATTTCTTTAGATGGCAACAGCTTAACAACGGAGGACTTGGTCAATTTAGGAAAGGGGCTCTACAAGATAAAGGTAAAGATCCTGAACAAACGCAGCTAAAAATTACATGTTTATCTTTCTACAATTAAACTTAAATAATGAAAGATAAACTTATATTTAAACTATGTTGTAGCTCACACCTGAAGCTGAAGCTAAAGTCAAACAATCACGAGAAGTGATTGAAAGGATTGTAAAGGAACAGACGGGTAAATATTTTTACCTCTATTAATTGTTTAGAAACCTTTATTGGGTTCCCTCCTTAACCAGCAGTGCACATTTCTTGCAGTTGTTTATGGAATCACCACGGGGTTTGGGAAGTTTGCCAGGACTGTCATCCCAAACAGTAAGCTGAGGTAAGGTGTATGTGCAGCTTTCTTCATCCTTTCTTTTCAGAAAAGGAAGAGGAGGGAGCAGTTCCACCGTGTACATTTATACTCTGTGGGTAGATGAGAGGGCTGCTTCAGTATTTCCCTTTGCTTTGTGCAAAATAAACCTGACAAAACTTACTTGGGTTTTTACTTTTTTTCCTTCATAGTGAGCTTCAAGTGAACTTGGTTCGTTCGCATTCTGCAGGTAACAAGAAACCACTTGGTGTTTCCCTTTTTCTGCTAGTGGGTTAGTAACTGAGAGGGTTACTCTTTGTTTCAGGTGTGGGGAAACCTTTGAGCCCAGAGAGATCTCGCATGCTGTTGGCGCTGAGGATCAATGTCCTAGCAAAAGGATACAGTGGAATATCCCTAGAAACGCTCCAGCAAGTTATTGAAGCATTTAATGGTAAAAAGATGTTTAAAGAAAATCCCCCTTTCCCTTTTTTTCTAATTGTTTCATTGAAGGGTGTAGCTATGGATGTTGGTCTTTTGGCTTGTTAGTTGTGAGAGATCAGGACCAAAGCTTGGCTGTGACTGGTCCTGGAGTAGATAGTGGCTAGAGACCATTCCTCTGTTGAAGAACATGGAGTGTGAGCAGAAGTAACAGGAAGGGCTGAGAGAAGGGGATGCAACAGGTAGAAGTTTGGGAAATGAGCCTCTGAGAGGTCAAGTTATTAGTTCAAGACTAAGCTTGACTGAGAGCATGACTCTAAATCTGGGTGAGCTCTTCTACAAAGGCTCAAGTCTCTAACTTTTGTCCTGTTGCACATTCCACCATCTTTTGGGACACCAGGATTTTTGGGCTGGGCTATTACCACGTAGAAAACTGCATGTGTTGGTGTTTGTCAAGCAGACCCGTTTGAGCAGCACCTGTTTTCATGAGACCCCCTGAGACCTACACAAGTGTTCACGAGTAGGCTACAAGGCAGCTGCGCAGAAGCACACAGTTGGTCAGCAGCTCACATGGCCACAGCTGTCAAAGCAGTTAAAGCTTGGTGGCCTTGCAGGATGCTGCAGAGGGAAACCAAAGGGGTGGCTGTGCTGTTCGTTAGCTGATGTCCATTAACGGTACCTCTGGTGAGGCATGTCAGTATACCTGTGACGAGGAAAGAGCACCTTCTTTCTCTGTGCAGCGCTGCCCTCTGTTGCACCCTCCTCGTTCTCCTACAGCGAGTGAAGGAGCTGCAATTCAGTGTTTAACTCTGCAAAAGAAAAGAAACAGGCTGGTCCCTTCCCTGCTTTTTCTGTAGTTCCCTGGGCTCCATTTCTTCATTTCCACACATTCAGTGCTCAGAGGGTTGGGGTGAGTGGAAGAGGGCTCAGAGATGGTTTGTAGGAGTTACTGTAGTGGAGTGAGAAATTAAGAGGTAGCTTGGCCCACACCAGGTGGTTACCCTGCAATGGAGAGGTGAGAGGAGTGATGTTCTACCTGCCTGGCTGTGAAGCTGTGGATGCAATCACCCTGGGCTGTGGTCCCCCCAATCCAAACCTAAATGCAGAAGGGAATTGACTTCTTTATACACTGCAGCTAGCCTGTGAGCAGGGGCAAATCCCAGTCTGCAACAAGAACAGTCCTGTTGGTGCCATTGACCATGATTGCAGGATGTTACTGTGACCACACTGACGTGCTGGCTTCTCTGTTTTCCAAGGAGTGTATTGAGGGAAAACTCTAACAGTAGTAATTTTTGTTTTCTTTCTAGTGTCCTGCCTTCCTTATATCCCTGAGAAAGGGACAGTTGGAGCCAGCGGAGACTTGGCCCCCCTCTCTCATCTTGCTCTGGGATTAATTGGAGAGGGAAAGATGTGGTCCCCAAAGAGTGGCTGGGCTGATGCTAAATATGTAAGACTCATGCAGCTGATAGGGTTTTTTTTTCTGCTTGCTGGGTCATTTGCCAAATTGCATGTAGGAGAGAGAGGGAGATTTTGCTCAGATTAATAACAGGTAAAACTCTTTGGATTTTTTGTACCAGTTTGAATTGGGACTAGGTTGCCTTTAGCAACTCATCCTCTACCTTGATGAAGGTGGATCCATGAGAGTGGAATAATTGACCCATATGAATATGCAGCACGGTTTTAAGTCCTAAAGAAATATCATGCCATAGTATTGCAATGCAAGATACTGCAATGACATCTTTTAGGACTGGAGAGAGGGACAGGGTGTGATATCAGCTTTGAGAGAACTATTCCTACATCTTCAGCTCCATAAACATCATCACTGTTCCAGCAAACCCAAGATCACCTCTCAAATTCAAAACTTCAAATGCTGAGAGTAACTGGAGATTTATTGGAGGCAGGAACTTATCAGCAAAATTTCTACTGATTTTATGATGGCTTTAAATGAATACATAGGTTTGGACACTTCATTTTTGGTAGATTAAATAGGGTTACAGGGAGCCTTTATAGCATCCTCCTTTACCAGATGGAAGCTTTACAATGGAATTAATTTGTAATTAATTGTTATTCTGTCACTAATAAATCAGCAGATTGATCTAGTGTTGGGTATCTCCAAGTCTGGCGCTTCCAGAGTCTTTCATGGTATTTTGTTCTGCTACACCTATCAGTCCTATCCATGAATATTTGAACACCAGATTTATTCGTGGATGCATAGCTGTACCATAACTGTAGGCTGGAGAAGTACTGAGAACTACACAGGAAGAAGTGTAGGGAAGAAGCAGGCCAGTGTGTTGTGGACCTTTGGGACCAGAAGTTACAGCTGTACACCTCTGAGATGTGTTACCTCTTCAGTTGTAAAAGTTGAGAGGACTCTAATCAGAATCAAGGTTATGCCTTTCCTCCATTTCTCACAAGAGAGATTGCCCTATGGAATAGACATATATAGAATAAACTGAGTAGGGCTATTCCTGTCATTGGAGATTTCCTATAGATAGGGTTAGGGGATCATTTATGAAGGAGTAGTTTATGCCGAGCCAAACCTGCTATGAGGCAGGGCGTAGGCAGAACTACCTTCCCAAGATATTTCCAGCCTTCTCTCCTATTACTCTCTCCCATCAGCTACTACATGGTAGATGTTAATGGGCTGTGACAGTATGTCACTTCAGTGCTCCTACTACCTTCTTTTACTGGCACTGGGAAATGAGGTGCTAGTTTAGAAGCTCAAAAATGCTGTCCTTTATTTAGCCCAGTGGAAAAAAATATTTTAAATGTTTGTGATATAAAGCTCTTTTTGTCCCTTCACTTAAGGAATTTGTTAATTTTTTTTTTATGGAAACATTTAAGATTTAAAAGTTTTGGTGGTTGAATTACCGCAAGACATTTTTCATTAATTACCTTGTCATTAAATTCCTTCACAGGTCCTGGAAGCCCATGGTCTGAGACCAATTACCTTGAAACCAAAAGAGGTAATAAAGTATAATGAAGCAAGCTGATGAAAGACAAGCATAGTCAATGACCAGCTGCTTTATACTTAGCATTTTAAGCCTGAAAAGAATTAAAGATGATTTTAAATCAAGCTCCAGAATGTTATTAATGAAGTATTATCAGGAGTGGAATTCACTTCTCCTAGTGTCACCCTACTTGACTTGAAATGTCAGACCCAAGCTTGATGTTTAGATTGGCTTTGTAGTCAATGGAAAGAGATGGGCATCTTCAGAAAACACTTTACATCATCCTGAAACAGCTTCCTCAGAAGCTCTCGAGGTACCTATCTGCCCTTTGACCATAATAGGAGCTCAGATGACTGACTTGAAGCAGGTATCTGACCTCTGGATCATTAAAACTAGGTGAGATGAATCTCACTCCAAGTATTCAAGTTTACATTGGAACACAACAGATTTGGGGGCTGTGGAGCTCTCTGATAAGGGGCCTCAGTAGCTGTAAAAGCACCAGGAGCAAGAAGCCAAATCCAGTGTCTCCTAAAGGCAAATGGAAGGCTCCCATGGGCCTCATGTTTGTTTAGAACAAACATGAAGCTAGTTTTAACTGGACTCAACGAATCTTTTAAAGCAGTTATAACTTCTAATGCTGTTTTAATTCTCCGCTTCCTCATTATGACTGGTTTTCACACACCCCCATGCTCATAACTTCTTTGGTTGAACTAATAACTTAAGAAGAAATTAATCAAAATAGCATTCCACTTCCAAAGAACTTGAAAAGAATACAGACTTCCTGTACTTTTTTTGCTTAAGCTTGAAATAGCATGAAATAAATGTCTTGCTTGGAACTACTGGAGCTCCAAGGGTGTCAGGGTCATGACCATTGATAATTTATGCAGCAAAGATGTCCAGTCAAGCTGTGCATTTTATGATTTCAGGATGATCCAGGAAGCTAAGCAAAGATCTTTAAATCATTCATATGAGAAGAATTATCACAGAGATGGGGAATTATCACACTGTGTGGAATAGGTGCAATGAATTTGCTTAACATCTGCTCTCTCTTTGAAGGGTTTGGCTCTCATCAATGGGACACAAATGATCACCTCGCTGGGATGTGAAGCAGTTGAAAGAGCCAGTGCTATTGCTAAACAAGCTGACATAATCGCTGCCCTTACACTTGAAGTCTTGAAGGGTACAACAAGGGCCTTTGACACTGGTGGGTACTGGGCCCTTCCTGTCTGTCTGTTTAATAGCTGTTGACAAGAGAAAGAAAACCTAGCAGTCTAACTTGTTTTACTAGATATCCATGCAGTGCGCCCACATCGAGGGCAGGCTGAAGTGGCATTTCGATTCAGATCCCTTCTAGATTCTGACCATCATCCATCAGAAATAGCAGGTGAACAATCTTAACCTTCACCCTTTCAGGTTACACAGGTCTAGCTGGGCCTTTCATCAGTAGCCCATATGCTTTTATGTGAGGAATATTTGTTTTTTTCCTCCTTTGTCCCTTTTAGAGAGCCATAGATTCTGTGACCGAGTTCAGGATGCATACACGTTGCGCTGCTGCCCTCAGGTAAAAAACTGACTTTTGTTTCTTTTCATAGCACTAGAATGATGATGATGAAGTTCCCACATCAGAAATACTGCAGACTATGCGCTGTCTGACTCCATTAAAGGAAGCGGTTTTATTTTGCTTCTCCCTCACTTCCAAATTAGTATGAATGGATACATGTCATAGAATCATTGAATGCCCTG
>VZTV01107591.1:2214-15159 GCA_013400875.1 Anhinga rufa
CTCAATGTGTATGAACAAGATTTTTTCCTTATTTTCACATTTGACAGCTATAAAATAGGAGATCGTGCTTCCATAGAAAGACATTAAAATCACAGTAATGATAAGCTGGCAGAGGCCTGGCATCAAATTACTCTTTACTAGTCAATACTGGAACACTTGGAGAAAAGCTGGGCGTAACACCTCTCTATCGAAGGACTATTTGTGCATCTTCAACTGTACGTTCTGGTCTTTCCAATGACAGTTTAACATCTGCACAAAGATGCTGCCTTTATTATTAGGCGTTACCTAAGATAAAACCCTACCTGCTGATGTGCCTGAAATATTCTAGGCCTTACAGGTCAGTTCTATCACTAATAAAAATAGCTTTTAAAAAAATTCAGCCAAGGAATCGGTATTTTTCCTTTTTGAAGTGGAAATAAAAGAAGAGTTTATAGGAGGGGTGAGTGTTCTCTCCAGGGTCTTCTGTCAGGCTGGCTGTGCACATTTTCTTTGTCCTTTGTCACTGCATGTTGTCTGTGATGTACAGCGGCTCACAGGGCCACTGGCAAGGAGGAGGATGGCCACGAGACAGTATTATCGTATTTCTGTTGCATGAACTTGCAAATGAAAAGCTTCTGCACGGTGCAGTCATGCCTGCTGTTAGTTGAGTGTAAATTTTTTCCCTCTAATGCTCTTTGGGTGGGTTTGTTTAACAATGCCGTATCTCTTTCTGGTTGTCCACAAGGACAGCGACCACGGGTGGTATGCACAGCAAGCTGAGTCACATCTTTAAGCTGTTTTTTCTACTTTTGAGCAACTTTGTTTTGGGCGGGAAACAACAGCCAACTATTTTAATGATTTGCAAATAGAGCTGGCTGGATAACGTCAAAGATTGTAACAATAAATTACCCAGAAGCCAATAGAAAAATAAATTAATAATTTTGAAACCAATACCTAAGCTTAGTTGTCACATACTATTCCCAGACTTAGGTGAGTAATGAAACTATATGAAAAATGGAGTATTCCAAGGAGAAATTAAATTTCTGTCATTGATTAATTTAATGGGCTTTACTTGCAGACTCGAGGAATATACATACAAGCTTTTGACCTGGTTTGAGTTCATGAGAGACTCTTCCTTTTCTGTGGGCAGTGCTCTGAGAAACCACGTGCTTTGATGGGTTTGGTTTCAAAGCCAAAGTAATGCATCTGATGGAAAACTACCCTGTATTATAATGATATCAGTCAGCTCCTTATTAGAGATGGGAGCACAGATGGGAGTCATCAGAGAAATGTATGTGGCTCTGCCAGGCTCTCATGGAAAAGGGTATCAATTGAAGTTGTTTGTAGAAGCGTAGTTTTTACTTGTTAATAGGAAGTTTTTGTATGTTTCCATTTGCACCTTTTCATTATACTTCTAACTCTTAATTCGAGATGGTGTCTAGTGCTAGAATGTACACGGGATGATTAAAAACAAAGGGCAAGTAAATGCCATGTACTATTTTTAAAGTGAAAATACAGTTTATCTATCACTAGTGGAAAAACTAACACCCAGAGAAAAATTCTGCACAGCAAAAGAAAAAGAGTTTTTGGACCACAGATCATATTTATAACATTTCCAAGCAATAGTAGGAAATAACCAAGGTGTTGTCACCCACGATTGGCATTTTTTAAAAGTAAAGCAGTGGTTTATACCTAATTGCTGTGATAAGATGTTAATGTTTGAAACCCGGAACAGATTTCCAATTCCAACTTTGACTTTGCAACCTTCTGCAGTTAAGTCGCTCATGCTATGCATTTATGTTTGTTTCTTGGCCACAGAGCTTATGTATTCATGTGCGTGAAGGATCTGATTGCTTTGCACAACTGTGCAATATAGGGATGTTGGATATCAGAAACGTGTCCTGAGAAAACGTTTTCCAACATGCCTATTGGACAACAGGGTTATGCGTTCAGAAAACCAGTATTGTTTTTGCTACCAGGCTAATTACAACTTCAGTGAATGAAGATTTCTTAGAAAATTTCATGTTTTAAAATCTTGTATGCCTTGGTAATAATGCTTTTGGATTGAAGATGAAGACAAAAGGGAAATGATAGGCTATTATCTGTATTTCTCTATCTTACGCGGCACACAGCTGAACCAGTAAAAATGGTGGATGGGACCTCAGAAAGCAATTTCCATAACAGTAGCAGGAGTTTTGCATCTCTTTTTACAGATAATTTTTTCTACTTGTTCACTAAGGCCAGGATGGAGGGTGTGACAGGTGCTCAAAGTGTGGTCAGCCAGTTCAAAGTCCCTTTCCTTCTTAATTGCCACATCCTGTATCAGTGCATTTCAGGGTCTCGATGTGTTAAATGAAATACCTCTTTGTGTTTCTTTTTAACCCACTATCTAATGATTTCATCTGATGCACTCTACTTGAATTTTCACATAGAGAACAGCACTAGTGACCACATCCTCCCTGTTGCTCGTGGGTTTATAGACTCCTGTAAAATCATCCCTCGATCATACCATATATCTCTAAGCCAGATGGTACAAACTTAGTCTACCTAGTTTTCATTTTCCTCATATAAGAGATATTCTCTACCTTCTACTGGTTCCAAAATATGTTTGGAGAAATATATATTTTTTTTTTCCTTACTAATTTAATGCTTGTAAAACTGCTGTCAGAGCAAAGGTGCTAGTTTGTACATAAAATAGGTGATCCAAGGTTATGTCAATGCCACTGTTCCTGCATTCTGCCCTGCCCTTTTGGTCTGCTTTCCTCTTGCAAAGTGCCAGTTCACATAGGTGTGGACAACATCAGTGTTAGGTATTTTTTCTGGACCATCTCCTAAATCGGTCTCTCACACACACACGCACACACAAATTTGGCAGTTTGTTGTCATACAGTAGCCTCAATGCACAAATTATACTTCAGTATCAAACAAAAAATTATTGCTGGCAACCTTTTTGTTTTATTAAATGGATTGTTCAATGTTGAGGAGACTAGCTACTTTTCTGTTAAAATTTTGTTTCACTCATCATCAGTTCTTTATCTGCTTGATTATTATCTAGGTTCCTATTGTAACTTTTATCTGGGGGCCATTGCATGCAATTACATTTCCAGAAAGGGCAGTATTTTTGTTACTTGTGATGATGGATTTTCATTGGATATTATAAATAAACCTTTTGACCTAAATTATTCTTTCCTCTGTACATTGACCTTCTGTGATTTGTTTTGCTGAGTAGATTTAGTGTGAAAGCATGGAAAAAAAAATCCATATTTTTCTGAAACTGCTCTTTCATTTTGATTCTTTTGTTGCTAAGATCAAAAGATTTATTACTAGGGACCGTACTATAAGAAATTATCACTACATGTTTGAAAAGGATTCTCCACAGAATCGTATTTATCATTTAAGTAGAGCTATTTCACTAGTAGTTAGTGAATCTTTTAATAAGGTCAAGTATGCATTTTTAATGCTATTCAAATAATGCTTATATTTTTATTATCCTTCTTCTCTCTGTTGTTATGCCATCTTTTATTAGTGCCTTGGTTTTTCCTACTGTATGCTCCCCAGTCTCCTCGACATTATTTTTTCGCTCTGCTCCCTCATGATCAACAATATCCACACTCTAAATTTCCCATGTACACTTCTCTGTAGGAGATAACTTTGTATCAGCTGGGATTTTAACCTAATCATGATAATGAAACCATCCTTTCTCATTGTGTGTAATGCTAGGTGTTTTACTGCGATAGGTGTGCGTTAGTGTTTATGCACATCTTTTACACGTTCGTGTTGTCCTGTGTCAAGTATAATTATCCCTTTTTAGGCTGAAATGATCTACTATGGGGTATCTATTTTATTTACTATTTATTTTGAATGAGCTGTGTGTAAATTGATTCAAATGCATGGTGTAGGTGTGGAGGGTGCAGTGAGCTAGGTTGTTGAGAAGTTGCCTAATGAAGAACGAGTGAATGAGTGGCACATAGGTAATATCTAACAGCACATACTTCTAGAACTTCGGCTTCATTTTAGGAAAATATTTATGAAGTCGTAATAGATTTTGTGTTTACCCTTGGTGCTACAGAGATGCTGATATACATTAACTGTATAATCACAAGGGGAAATTTTGAACTGTTCATTTCATAAACAGGTGTCCAAGAAGTAAAACCTTAGTGAGAGTGAGATTTTCCTTTACAGATTCATGATATATTCCTGTTACTTGTTTGCAGCTTTCACAGCTCTCATTGAGTTTACTTCCTGGTGAGAACTGATACTTACTGTACAAGGAATTTAGTAGTGGTATTCTCTGTGAAACCTTAGGGGCTCAGAACCACGTGCAAATACTAATGCTGCAACTTGAGTTAAACAAAGTTTTGTAATAGAATTAGCACACAGCACAAACACAGAGGAAAGAATGAGATATTTTAACCTGCTTCTTGACCTCTGGGAACCAAGAGAGCTAATATACAAAGATCTTTAAGTCCACGAGCGATAAGTGGTTACGAATGGGGTGTAAAACACGGCATCTGTTTAACATAGCAGAACACTGCCAAACTGTTGAGGACAAATAACTTCCTTTGCTCTACTCTGGAATATATTGAACAGCTTGAGCCAAAGAACAATCAGTTTATTGGCAGGGGGTGGAAAAATGTACTTGGCTTTCCCCTCATATAAATAAATAGCTGAGAGGAATACAGCGACATGGATAAAGAAAAACAAACAACCCCCCCTCATATTAAGAGTTGGATTGATTTATATCCATTTGGACTGAGAGTAGTTTAATCTAACATCTAACACTGTCTAAAAATGAGACAGACCCTGAATATGTAAAGAAGAAAAACAATTCTCTTGAAATAGGTTAGTTTAGTTGCAGTTGCTACCCATACTTGGATGCAGTGAAGAAATGGGAAATGTTGTACGCATGGCCATCCAGTGAAGATGCTAGAAAGTTGCCAGCACTGACATCAAGTGAGAGGAAGATGGTGATTAACACCACATGTCATACTAAAAGGGTATTTTTGCATTCAGGATGAATCACACGACAACAATGTGCAACTTGCCTTTTACCCACTGAGTGAGAGAGATGAAAGGAGTAAGAGAAAGTGAAGACAAGAACTGGTGAATATTGCAAGGACAGAGAATAGCTACTAAACTTATGAGTGAAAAGGACAGAGTTTTCCTAGTTTTGACTCCTTGATGACATAGGGTGAAGACTTCTATTTTTCATTTAGTTTAGTCTTGAAACTTGACAATTTTCCCTGAAATAAATAATTTAAATAAACATTGTTTTCTTGAGAAAGAAGTAAAAAAGGTCTTGGTAATACATTCATCATAAACACTCTCCTTTGCAAGGAGGTTATTGTTGTAGGACAATTTTGATGAGAGAGTATTGTCATTTTATTTATTTTTTTTCACAATATGGTGGCATTTTCTCTCCAAATAGAAGCCTTTATACATTGCAAAAGCAAAGGTAATGTGTCTCCCTATGCATCTGAAAGAGTTGCATGTAAAGCCCTCCTCTGCCTTTTATACACGCCTTCCCTTTAACTGATTTATTCATTGATCTTTCCTATGCATGGCATGTTTTTCTGTAAATATCTCTGGGTTATTTTTGGCAGATCCTAGGATCATAGGATAAATCACATTGGAAGGGACCTCAGAAGGTCTCTAGTTCAAGCTCCTGCTCAACACAGGGTCAGCTGTGAGATGAAACCAGGTTGCTCAGAGCTTTATCTGGTCTGGTCTTGAAAACATCCAAGGATGGCGATGGCAAAATCTATCCGGGCAGCCTGTTCCACTGCTTGGCTGTCTTCATGACAAAAAACTTTCTTTATACCCGGTCTAAACCTTTTTTTTTTAACCTATACCCGTTGTCTCCCCTCAAGTACCCCTGTAAAGAGCCTGGCTCCATCCTCTTGATGGAGGACGGATCAAGGATATTCCTTGATTCCTCCCAAGGAATATTCCTTATCTTAATATTGTTTGTTCTCCAAATTAAAAAAAAAATAACAATCAGGGCTCTTCTGACCTACCCCTAGGTTACAGCTGTTACACAGAATCACAGCACGGCAGGGGCTGGCAGGGCCCTCCGGAGCTCCCCCCGTCCAGCCCCTGCGTGAGCAGCACCCCCAGAGCAGGGGCACAGGACCGCGTCCAGGCGGGGTGGGAATGGCTCCAGGGAAGGAGACTCCACAGCCTCTCTGGGCAGCCTGGGCCGCTGCTCTGGCACCCGCACAGCAAAGGGGTTTTGCCTCAGATTTCAGTGGAACTTCCCGTGTTCCAGCTTGTGCCCGTTGCCCCTTGTCCTGTCGTCGGGCACCGCTGAGAAGAGCCCAGTCCCACCCTCCTGACACCCGCCCTTCAGATACTTATATTTATATTTATTTTTACACCTCCCTCCTGTGTTGAGCAATTGACTTTTCAACTGTTTGTCATTTTTAGTAAGCATAAGTCTTAAAAACAGTCAGCTTTACTGCCTTATGCTTCCTTCTTTTAATCTTTTTTTGAAGGATCTGGCACTTTGCAGTCACTACAAAAAACCCAAAACATTGCAGCCTGAGCAGAGGAGTTGCAATAATTTCTATACTGCTCTTCTGCCTTTCTGACCAGTGACTCAAGCTGGTTACAGTGACGCTTGTTCAGTGGTGCCTGATTTTAGCTTAAAGCTTAAAGGGCATTTGAGTGTGCCAGGCCCAGCCCAGGCATATTTTCAGTTGGGCAGTTACTGTTATTTACTTTTGTGCTACCTGATGAATCTACCCTAAGCTTGGCAAGAACTTTGTGTAAGAGTAGGGCAAACAAGCTCTAGACAAAAAGAGCATTAACTGCTAGTGAGGACATTTATGTTTTGCTATGTTTCCACACAAATGAGAGAAATAGTCATAGAAACGTCTTGCCCAAGGTCAAGGGAATTGAACCTAGCCCTTCAGACAGTGATGCAAATACTGCAGCCAGTCCATGTTGTCCCTGTACCCTTCCCACTGCTCCCAAGTTCAGGCTGCTTCTTGCTGATGAGCGTCGGCGTGCTAATGTTTTTCAGGGTGTCTCAGCAGAGTTTTGTCTGTGTGCTTGTGTGAGGGAGACTGAGACTGGTGGGGTGGTGTAGCTGCCTCTCCTTTCAGCTCCCACTTCTGAATCTTCCCAAATTACTGTGATATTTCACAGCTGCCTGTAAGGGTCTTAAAACCACTGTTTAAAAACCCCAGAAAGGAACCATCAGAGGAATACCTGTCATATGAAATATGAGCTAGTATGACAAAGCGTTTAGTATTTCTTTTTTCTCTCTGTTGTCAAATTATTGCTGTCCTCTTCAGAAGGTCTCATACTCTGTGCATGTTGAGATAACAGGAAGTCATGCAAAACTGGTGGTGATTTCCTTTTTCTTAGCATAGAAATTAAGAATAGTATAAATCAGGCAGTAGCAATATTCAAATGGGGTAATGTCTTTTAAACATTACCAACATCAAGCCATAGCAGTAAAGATTAGGGTTATGCATGGCTCAATAACATGCTGCATTCCACATACGTATCACGACTGAAATCAAGAAACTATGAAACTGGAGGCCAGGATATCTCTTAGGGGTGTCTGTTAAAATAATGAAACAAAAGGGTGGCTCGGGAGCTTAGTAATGGCATAAAGAATCTTTTTTTTTTCTCTGGTTATTACGACAAAAATTTGTTACCATCTGACAGCTGTTTGGCTCTTTGTGTTCAATAAACTGACGGGCCTGGCTGGTGGCTTGCGGGCAGCTGTCCACACCATGCCGCTGGCACTCCCTGACCGTCGTTCAGTAAGGCCAAGTTCTGGTTGGGTGTAGATGTGCCGTGCTACCCTTATGCTTATATCTGTCCCCTCATGGCCCTGATTAATGTAATCTGGCTGTCAGAGCTGTGGAGGCAGCTTGCACTGCTACGACCCGCGCTGTACTTGTCTCTGCTTTAATGGAGTGGTTCAATTTTCGTGGCTGTATTAGTTTGGCATCTTTCTCAAGCACAATAAAAATTCCTTGAAGATGCCACATGCACTTTTACTTAATTACCAAAACAGTATTTCTCAATAAAAAAAGAAATAAAATTATATTAACTGACTTCTCATATAGAATGTGATTTGATGCAGCGGGCAGGCAATTAGTTATTAGACGCAAAAATCAAAGGCGCCTTTTTGTTGTTGTTTTTTTTTGGGGGGGGGGGGTGTTTTTTTTTGTTTTTTTTTACCTGAAATCTGCCAAAGCCACCTACTGCTCTAAATCTTTGGGACATAATGTAGTGTCATGCGGAGATGCCTATACTTGCTTTGTCCTTTTGGCAAGGCGCTTCTCAGAAGGATTAATGAACCTGGAAGGAGGAGTACGTTACGGCAGGTCGGTTGCTTTACTGGCTGGCATGCCAGCTGGGGTATCTCTGCATAGCGCTACGTTATGTGGTACTGACAGAGCGTGATGCATCTAAAGAATAAGTTCTTGTCAGACCACACCCTCGGTCTTCTTGGGGTTTGGCTTGCTTTGATGTTCTACTGCCAAGGGATCTGAGTTGCTCAGTGTATGATAATCTGCGTGAACTTTGGAAATCTGAACGTTTAGGTCTTGCGTGTAACTCTGGCATCAGATTTTCTGCACGTGACCAGCCAAGTATAGAAGGCTGATCATGTGTCTGGCCTTCCTGCCCTGGCAAGCTTTGATTTTGGACAGTTTCCTTAAAATCCCAGTATGTCTAAGGTAAATAGAAGGGAAAACCACTATCCATACCACCCCAAAATTATCCCAGCCCTTCTCCAAACAAGCCTATGTAGCATCTAGGAGAACTCCTCCTAGGAAACCCTGAGAAAGCTTTGGCATGTGGTGCGCACCTCTGTTAAACCTGAACCATGGAGCAGATAGGCACTGCCAATAAACATCTCTCACTTGTCATATTATAAAGAGAACTTTCCTGAAAGCAGGAAATGTGGTTTCAGAAAATGGTTCTTAGAGTTTTGAAGTAGGGACTTGCCTATCCCACAGAGATACCCAGGGCTAGTAAATGTTGTAGAGCTTCTTCTGTTTTAAGTCACAATGTTCATTCTTGACTGGAAAAAACCTCAACCTTTTCCAATTAAAGTCTTACTAAAACTGACAATTTCTTTAAACAAATAAAATAAATGAAAAAAAAATAATCTGATAATAATGCTGGTGAAGAATGCTAGTCTGTGAAAGCTACTGTTAATAAGATGTAAAATCAATACTGCATAAGCTAATAGACATTTAAGAGCCATTTGATAGTTTTTATACCCTTGGTGGTTCTTAATCTTAGAGTTTGCATATCACCCCATACTATGCAGTCATAGCATAGTATACATCTACCTAAATTTTCCCTGAAGTGGATATATTTTTTTTCCCTTCACAGCATTACTGAAAATGTAGATTTGTGGTAGTGCTGAGAGCTGTCAAACTGATATGCGGTCTGTCTGGGGTAGGTGAAGTGAATCCACTCTATGGTTTAGAAGGCTTGTGAGCTATTTTTAAAACGGAAGCTGTTCTATAAATGTTTTAGGCATAATTAGAATATATTGGGAGAGAACTCCCTACGGAAAGAAGCGGGGAACCTGGTTGGCTGGTGCAGGCTCTCCAAGGTGCTACCTGCCACAGACATAGAAAAGGTAAAAAGAGCTCAGTCAGCTTTAAAGGTAGGTGAAATAAGCAGCTGCTTGTCGTAGGAAGGTGATATGACTTGCAAAGAAAGAAAGAAAGGAAATTTGCCCTGGTGGTGCACTTGCTGTTTGCTGGCAATGAATACTTGCTGCTAAAATTGTCAAAAAGTTAAAGCTAATCTTTCTAACCCTTTACAGAGACTTGGGAAGCTAATAGAGGAGGGAAGGACAAAGCTCTTAGAAATAAGCCTTCCTAGCAGCAGCTGGTTCAACTCGCTTTTGCAGTGTTTGTGGAAAAAGGAGAAGAGTGGGCTTAAATAGTTGAATGCAAGTTTATCTATGGCTTGTTAGCTTTATCAAACCAACCAGATATGGATGAAAGATGCCAAATGGAAGCAGGATTTATTGCAGAGGTAAAATGAAATTGTGGGTAGAAAGAGTAGTGCCTTACCCTCTTCCCAGATCATAGTAGTCTGTTTTAGCCAAACGGAAAGCACATTTGTTTGATACAAAATAAGGGAAAACAGAAGTTAAAGGTTTTAATTTAATTTACCTGCTATACGAATCTTCTGTACAATTTTATCTCAGGGCGTTAGCATCTTCCTCAGGTAGGAACGGACGGCGGAGTGGAAATGCATAATTGTAACAATCTAAAATGTTGGCTGCTGGCTGTCCTGAAAGTGCATTTCTGTTGAACAGTTTTTGATATGGTGCTAGTAAAGACTTTGGAAGAAAGCCATTTTTGGAGCTAGTATAATACCTATGTGAAGTGGAAAGCAAATTTAGTGCAGGAGGTCAGTCAGTGCTTTGGCTAAGGAGACGAGATATGAATTCAAAATGAATCTTCAGCTGGCTAAGTTTGTGGGGGTTTTTTGTTTTGTTTTGTCGGGTTTTTTTAAGCAAGTGTCTGTACGCATCCACTGTGGCTGTATTTAAATAGATCCATACATTCTTTGCTTATTAAATGACATTGTTTGGGAAACTTCATCTGTCTTATTCAGCTGATAGAAAGCTGAGCAAATGCTTGCGTGTTGAGAATAGTTAATCACCTCTTCACGTTAACCATGATCTATGGTTTATCATACCCCAGACTTTTCCTGTCCCATTGCAATGGGATCCTAGTTTCTTTATCCTTAAAATGTGGCCATATTTCAAAGTAATAGTTTTCAGTGATATTTGAAGTGCTTTGAAGTATGAAGATGGAAGGGGCTAGGAAAGTACAAACTGTTATTGCTATTATACTTCAGCTAAAATTAAATTTTGCTCTCTCCAGAAAGAAAAACTGCCAAAGTTAATATTTAATCCAGTGGACTGTCAGTAATTTATTCAAGAAATACATATGAACCACAAAAACCATGAAATGGAAATGTTCAGGTGTTGAAGTCTGCGTAATTTAGCCTTTATAATTCTCTAAAGATTTTAAAGGAGCCAACAGATTCATCATTAATTTTTGGATGATGTTCAGAACATTCTCTCCCCCTTTCCATCTGTCTCAGAAGATTAGCTTTTTCCTTGCCTTTTTTTTTTCCCCTTCAGAGCAAAAAATGCTAAGTAATCCTGAAGACAGGAACTGTATTTATAGTTCCCCAGTTAGCTCACAGAGAAAAGCATTAAAGCAAATCAGTTTATGCCTTTTAAAGAATGCTGCAATCATGTGATGCCTTCCTCAGATATGAAAGATAAGGTATATTAGATTTAGAGGCTCTTGATATAGGTATATCCTCTTAAACAAAAACCTTCGCTATTATGAAATGGGAAGTATGCAATAAGGAAAAACAAAAGTGATGGATTTATGTTAGGTAATAAGCATGGATTTTAGGGGGGAAAAAAGCTCGTAAAGACCAGTTAGACTATCCCCACGTCCTGCTAATCACATCATTCGTGTAAAGTCTATGCTGCTATTTGTTAATATAGTTGCTGTGGCAACCGGAACCCTACATCTCTTCGAGGTAAAATCAGAAGTGCGGCGAGTGTGGAAATGCAAGGACCGACTTTCCACATACACAAATGCACGCTTTGTCTCTTCTGCCTCTTTTCACGATAGATAATGACTAAAGCTTTTCTCTTCGTTTTCTTCTCCGTTCTGGCACCTGGGAGGGTAATTGTGAGTACTGAGTGGTAAAACGTGAAACCCTCTTGGGGACTGAGCGCCTGCTACCTGCTGGACTGCCAGCGATTTCTTCGACAGATGGTATCGGGTCTCAAAAGAGTCTAATTGGCTTATCACAGCCAACGCGTGTGTTACAAGTGCTTAGATAAAGCCAGCAAATACACATTAGCTTGATGACTTGATTTTGTAGCTGTGCTTTTAAAGAAAAATATAGGCATGATGGTACAACCCCATTTGAAAGTGCTGGATTTGAGCCTCTCAGAGCCTGAAATTCTTTGCTGAATCCTAGTACAACTTACTAAAAAAAACCTATGGTCAATCTTACAGGCTGGCACAACCTTTGCGTTTGCACTGGAAACTCCGTGCCGTCCCTCCTGTAGGCGTTAGCCTGCTGCGTCACTGGTAAGCTGCCAAAATCTAGGTGACTTCATAAGAGTTGCCTCAAAAGATCCCTCTGAGGTAAATGTGTGGTATTATTTATGGGGTATTTCTAAAAAGCATCTGTTTGAAGACCTTGGCGTATGTAACATTTAAATACAACTCCTCTGGTCCTCTGACTGGTATGTGCACAAGGAAAGAATAGATTTGAGCTGGCTAAGGAGGTGACAGGTGAAAAGCAGCTTCTAGCAAGGTCTGGACTGGGGAATCGATGGGATCAGCTTGCTCTAGTTCTGCGGGGAATTTAGCTCAATGTGTCAGAATTAAAAAAAGAAATCTGGTTGAAACTATAGGATTTGTTTTTCTCCTATCCATTTGTTTCCCATTTCAAAAGATGTTCTGAAGTTAAGCATCTGTGAGGACTCTCCAGGTTGTCCTGAGGGTCATAGGACTTCAGAAGTCCAAAGGACAGACCGTGGCTGATCTGAAGCTGGTTTTGGCCAGGGTGTTTTGCAGATGTACCAAGGACGTAAGAGATGAAGTCATCCTACGGTTCCAGTCCACTCTACCAACGGGCACAGCCAAATGATTCACTGCACATAAGGCTTTTTGGTATTTCTTTTTTATTGCCTTTAAAAAATATATATATTGACCACTGTGCCATCAGGAAGCTTCCTGTAGGTCCACAGTGTTGCCTCCAAAATAAGAAAAGAGCTATCGGATCCTCAGGCTGATACGTGCTAGATGCCGCCTTTGTTACTGGTCTGAGTGAGGATGCTAAGGAGATGATGGTAGATGGCCCGTCCGTGTGAACACAAATGGGACCTGTATAAGGAAGGCTGGCATATCATATTGCCTCATTATCCTTCCT
>VZTV01107594.1:0-17840 GCA_013400875.1 Anhinga rufa
CTCTCCAGCCACTCCTCTCCCCCAATTTATACTTGTGTTCAGCGTTACTCTGACCCAAGTGAAGAATCTGGCATTAGTTCTTGTTAAATTCCATGCTGTTGATGATTGCCCAATGCTCCAATCTACCCAAATCCCTCTGCAAGACCTCTTGTTCCTTGAGAGTGTCAACATCACCTCCCAGTTTAGTGTCATCAGCAAACTTCCTAGGGGTGCATTCAACTCCTGCATCCAGACTATTGATAAAGATATTGAACAGAACTGGCCCTAGAATTGAGCCCTGAGGAACACCACTGGTGACTGGCTGCCAAACAGATGTAGCCCCATTCACTACAACCCTTTATATGTAAGAAGCTGAACTGTTAGTCATGGCCATCACTATGAGACCTCATGCTGCCTGGACCAGGGCCAATGATAATCTGTAGAGAAAAATGACCTCTGGAATAGGACCTGTTAGTCTACAGATAACCACAGACTGCTGGAGTTGGTGTCCTTAGTCTATGGCATTGGCTGATGCTGTGCAAGGAGGGAAGGACTGGGTCCTGGTCTGATGTCACCCATTGTACTTCTGGGATGCTGTGTATCCATCAAGTTTTGATGACAATGACTTCTGTACCAGCTGCCAGAATATGCACTGCCATGTTCTGTTTTGTTTTGAATTCGATAAGGTTTGTGGCTTTCACTCTGGTATGTTTTCTCTCCAATGACAAATTACAGAATTACCGCCTGGGAGCTCAGCAGAGTATCCAGCACTTCGAAAAATGGGGACTGCTACTGGTGGGAGCCTTCTACCAAAGGACCGTATTGTGAGCACAGGAGTCTCAAAATGCCCACTTCTGCCCACCTGAAACCCCTCCATCTTACTGAGATCTAACAAGTTATCCTCCATCTACATAGTGCCTAACACAAACGTTCTTTGGTTACAGGGCATACCTTCTTCCTTCCAATTCATAACAGGCATTTACAGATCCTTTCCCCTACTGTGGGGTTCTATATGCTTTGCTTCAGTTTGGTTTTCTTTCTTTTTTGTTTTCTGTTTCTTCTTTTTTGGTAAGTGTTTAATTGTAAAATTTGGGAATTTGCAACCAAACTCAGTCACTATGGCAGTAGGGCTATCCTGGGGATGAATATGCCAAATGAAAAGACTCCTGTAGTCTGCAGTTCCATTGGCTTCAACAGAACTATGCTAAGGTATAAACTTTTGTATTTGTGAACATGACCATCCTGCAGTGTCAGCACAGGAATATGTGTTCAAAATATACATATAA
Source organism: Anhinga rufa (assembly GCA_013400875.1). Classification (NCBI taxonomy): domain Eukaryota; kingdom Metazoa; phylum Chordata; class Aves; order Suliformes; family Anhingidae; genus Anhinga; species Anhinga rufa. The sequence goes on from VZTV01107594.1 coordinate 1,266, forward strand.
GTAATATTCCCCCTATCTTATTTTGATGCCAATCAAAATAATTCTATTTGTGAAGTTTTCCTGAGTTAATTCCTTTGGGACCTGAAGTTCAAACCTAGTCAATAGGATCTATAAGATTAATTTCAAATACAAATAAACATCATTAATAATCTCACCACCCACAAGCAGTTCTGCAAAGAGCACTGACTTTAGGAAGAGATTTGAAGGAACACATATGGTACTATTCAAAAGACAGACGTTCGCATGAAAGAAAATAAGAAAAAAAGCTAGTTTCATTAAGATCTCTCACAAAATCTACTTACACTTCTGTGAGGCCAAAACTCGCTGATTAAGCTTCCATTCATTTACTGGGGCTGTAATTTATCTCACAGGGAGTAGTGAAAGGACCAAAGTTTGAAGAGTAAGTGCAGTATTTAACTATGCTTATCCAAGAGGACAAGGCCAAGATCATAATGCCACACCTCCTTTGCAAATGTCCACTTTTGGAAAGAGTAATCCACAGATGATCTTGGGTCCTGCTCTCACAAATCCCACACAGAAGGGAGTTTAGGTAAAACCAAAGGCATAAGAGTCAATCTTTTTTCACACAGATTATACATTTTAATTTTATTCAGGGAATTATTAAAAAAGCTTCATACAGGTCCTGCTACAGGAAAGCGGTGCAACTCTCCTATATCAACAGATTAAGTGGTAGAAATTATTATCAGGGTGCAACAAGGCACTTTCTGATGACTTTCCTATAAAGTCAGGAACATCTAAATGGTATGAGAAATAATTACAAATGAGAAATATATGAAATTATGACAGAGGTGAGATATGAGAAGGTCTAAGAATTACTATTAAAAAGTTGGAGAGAATTTATATATCCTCTGTGTCTTTAAAATAACGTTTTAAATACAAATATTACTGAAAATTACTGAGTAAATATATGATCTGAAGATAGAATACAAATATAATAACATGCTTAAAGACACTTTCTAATATTAGACTGAAGTGAATCAAGCTTTTCTACTGGACTTGGATTCTTATAAGCTTCATCTTCCTCAGTGGCTGCAGAAGAAAATGTAAAAATGCTCTGTAAAAGGTGATAAAAATGTTAAAATACTATACCAGCCATTCATAAAATTACAAACAGATTTTTTTTACTTGAGAAGAATTGATGAAAATATCCAGTTCTTCATTTTCTCTTAATTAAATCTTATTTTAAAAAATCCTTTAAAAAAAGAAGATAAAAAGTATTCTACAATACCTCCTCTAAAAAGAGACTTAGTGACATTCCTCTGCAAAATAATCCAAGTTACCTCTACAGCATGACCAGGAAGAAACAATCTCTGTGCTCCCTCTTCTGGCTCTGCAGCAGCATTGACCTAAGCAAATCCTAGTCATGCTGACATCGGGCTGAGGCCTGTGCGCAACAGAGAGAACAAAACCGGAAAGCACCTTACTGTCTCAGCTTCCTTAGAGAGAAAACTTAAAGGTTGCTTCAAATAGAAACTAAACTGGTTAAAAAATATATTCTTTCCAAACTTCCTGAAAGTTTTTTTCCAAGATCTGACAGTTGAAAAAATATAAAAATGCCTTACACAATGGACGACAGTGCTTTTTCAATATTTGTAATCTGTAATTAAAGATTTTTAATAATCCAGTCAGTCCATTTTCCACTTGTGATTATTCTTTTCATTTACTACAGGTTCGATTAGGAATTTAGACAGCTGATCCATCTCAGAGGCAAAGCAGGTTCATACTGTGGCTCAGGAATGCTACAGTGTATCCTGCACAAACACTGGCTCAGAAAAATAATTTTTCTCTACACCTGTTCAATTTTAATGGGAGGATGGGCTGGGTATAAGGGGTTGCAGGAAGGGCAAAATCAAGATCCTGCTTGCTTCCTCCCTATGGTTTCTGTATGACTAACATAAGGATACCATGTCTTTCATTTCTGTATAGGATTTGCAGAGCAACATACACTAGACAGTGCCAACTCAAAATCTGCCACTCCAGGATTCAACAGTCCACTTGCTGTGCAACATCACCCAAAATGGCTGACTTAGGGCCAAAAATGGGGCAGAACATTAGCTGGCATGTAAGATTCACAGTAGACAGGAGTTTGGAAATAATAGTTTGGATGAACCTACTAGGAACTAGGATGAACCTACTAGTACTAGGAAGACAGCCTGTCTTCCCCAGCAGTAAATCCCACTAACAGAGCATGCGCTTCATGACATCAAAGCTGAGACCACAGCACCGTCATCAGCATCACAGCTGCCTCCAGCCTTGGCCAGGGTCATGGAGCCACCATGTTCCTGCAAGGCAGGGGGTCCTCAAGCCATCTCGGTCACATCAGTTTGCCCGAGGGAATTGGGGAATGTGGGTGGCCACTTACCCCCATGTGCAGGCACAAATCCAGGTGTGGTGTGGCTCTGACCCATAATCGTTTGCTCACGCAGACCAGAATGACACAGTTGGTACTTGCTGACTGCACTACAAAGATTTCTGGAAGATGAAGCTCTGCTGGTTGGTGTCATAGGGGCAGAGTTATGAGCTATGTCTTTCCTGCTCCACTGCATTTTGGGAAGAAGATGAGGTATTAATTACACCCTTTCCCAGTCATCCTTACTATAGGCGCAAGCAGGGGCTAAGCTTAATTTTGCTGCCATTGGCCAAGTGGAGCAATGCTGTCACCATATTGGTACAAGCTAATGAGCAAGTACACAACAAGCTGTCCCCGGATTAGTACAAGCTAATGAGGTTCCACAAACAAGCATCTTGTATTACAAAACCAACCCATTTTATTTTTTAAAACACAAGGCCATTTAGAGATATACGAGATACACTTAGCATAGTGTGACTTCAGAAGTGTGATGTATGTTGTTAAATATCCACTACTGGTAATGTCTCTATATTTAAACAACAATAAAAAACACAGAGTTTGTAGATTTGACTTTGACTGTAACAACTTGTTCTGACCTTGGCTTTCAAGCAAACCTGTTCAATAACTGTCAATGTCAGTTCAAAAAAACAATGCTCAATCCTATAACTTGCAATCTCAGGCTAAATGCTACACGCACCAGCTACAAACACTTCAAACCCCTCTGGCTTTGGGACACTCTGCCAAAAGCCTTTCAAAGAATCACAGGATGGTTAAGGCTGGAAGGGACCTCAGAGGTCATCCAGTCCAATCCCTCTGCTCAAGCAGGGCCACAGAGAGCCCTCCTCTCCAGCTATATCACCCATCTTCTACAGCAACAGAAGCAGGAGAGACACATAATCCCATGGTTTAGGTCTGTTGTATAGAAAGACCATGGTCACAGAAGGTTGTCTAATGTCCACAGCATATTTCCTGATTAAATTTTTGTGGTTTCAACATTAGAGGAAGACATTCAGGTCTTAAAGACCATCTGCTCTGAGAGCTTTTACAGGCACCAGTTTTTAAATGGCAATGGCTCAGGAGTCAGCAGTAAAAAAAGCAAAGGCCTAAACATTCATATAAACATTGATCTTTTTGAGGCAGTGAAGCAAGAGTAATATGAAGCTGACCTGCTGCTCTGTTGAAGCCCTAGTAGGTGTATTTATGGGGAAAGGCAGAGGTGCCTCAGCTTTCAGATGCTCAGGAATTGATAGACATCTGCTATTTGTGAAGGACGGAAGGGGCGTCTTCAGGTCTGTATCCATTCCATGACATTATCCTCAAAGCTCATATTGATGCCTCCTGAGATAAAACTTGCTATAGAGTAGGCAAGGAATATCAGGAAGAATATAATTTGACTACTTCTACACAATACATCTACAGATGTACATCTATCCATATTGAAATCACAACTAACAGCAAAACTCAGTGAAAGTATGTGAGGGACTGAAAGAGTTAATGTTTCAAACACTGTTGTAAAGCAACTGCGGGTGGGAAATTGATGGACCCAGGGCATGGGAGGTGCATCAGAGGATATGCAGTGCCAGGTTCTGCTGTGCCTCACATAGCAACTTGCAGAGGTCATACAAAGTTTATTTGAGGAAAGGACTTACGACCACCTGAAAGACCCCTCGTGACCACCCGTCACAATGGGGCCTGCGCAGAAGATCATGAAACTTCTGGAACAAGAACCACATAAGCTCACAGGAGGCATAACTGAAGGCGGGGCTTAGACTATAAAAGACACTACAACAAAGAGGCTGGTGTGCGCCCACCACTGGAGGATCGGAGGATTGTCACATCTGTCATCATCAGCACTGGATCCAAGGGTGGCGATATCTCCCTATCTTTCCCTCTCTCTCTCCTTCTCTCCCCCTCTCCCCAACCCCCTCCTTTTCCTCCTCTGCTTCTTTTACAAATATTTTTAATAAGAACCCCCATTGTCAACACTTTTCCATGTTTTCAAGTTTGAGTTGCCTTTTCAAGTTCAAGCTACTTCTGCATTGAAATAAAAAGTCTAATTGATCATTTGGTGTCATTTTACCTTTATTTAGTCTGAGGGGATCATTAGAACCTTGGTCGCTCTCCCTCATCTTCTCAGGTTGGGACATGACAAACTACAAACTAAAAATCCAAACAACATACAAAAATATTTTTGTTCCATCAAGCCATCCTGACACTATCCAGTTTCATCAGCACTGCTGTTTTAGGCCGTGCTCTGATGCTAAGGGCGATGGTACCCTGCAAGGACACAGAACCCTTAATCTCTAGATCATCCACGCTGATATGTCTGAGGCCTGTAATGCTTAAATGCTTTTTCTGGAAGACAGCAGGGTCCCCAAGTCTGGAACCGGTGGGTTACATCTGCTATGCGAAACCAGATTCACATTTAAGACTAGTAGAAAACCTATAATCAGAGATGAATGTCTAAATCCAATTGCAAATGCAATCACATTTCCCTAAATAAAAAGATGAAGCGTTAGAAGGATAGATTGAAGAATTTCATAATGCCATAGACCAGCCTGGCAGCTTCAAAAAAATTAAACTCACTTAAAACAAACAAAAAAAAAACCCAAACATACAAACAGATAAATAAGAATAATAATTAACCTTTTTCTGTATGACATAAATACTGACTGATGAAGGTAGGATAGGTTTGGCAAAAAGATGGATGTGCCCAAAAGTTATTCTTTTCTACAGCTACTTTTTGTATTAAAAAATTAAATCTGAGTTTAAAAGGACATTTGAGGAAATGTCAGCTTTTGAAGAAAAATCTTTAACACTTAAAAATTGCATCTTTACACATGGACAAAGATTGTTTATGAGCACAAGTCCAATGGCTTTGGAGAGGTGTCAGCAGAAACAAAATCTCAGAAATCTCAGGAAGGATTGATATCTCTGTCTTGGCTGGCAACATTGAGCTCTCACTTGAGTAGGTGAAACAATAAAAACATGAACAAATACAACCCATTATTTTTTGACATCAAAGGTCACTAGAGTTAGATAAGACTATAGCAAACTAAGCGCACACCACTCCTATGAACTTTGGGAGCTATTATATATGAAAACATCTACACTACTCTGAAGAACTTAACAAAGTTTTTATAAGCCAAAAGGGCTGTTAGGAATCTGCAATTCTGATGCATGAATAAATAAGGGAACTATATTTGTATTAGTTTATTAACATAAAAATGTATTTATATTTTGAGATTATTAATGTTAAAATGCACTTTTTATATTAATCCACAGAATATATATGTCCATGTTCATATTTTTGAGATTTCTATTATTTAGTTTCTATTAACTGTTTCGTATCCATAGATGATATACATGATACAGAATATGGCTATCATTTAGCAACAGGAACTAATTTGTTAAATGAAAGTGTTAAATTGTTGAAACCTAAGGAAAGCATGTTCAATTCTTCTTTTGCTGCTTTCCAATCTTTTCAAAGATTCATTTTTTTCCTTGTTATTCTCTTCAGGGCTTTAATTGTACAGGTAGGGATGAAATTCAGGGTATGCTTTATTTTCCCTTGGACAGTTCATTAATTTTACATTGAACAGCTACAGGAGAAATAGAAACTTATTTGTCTCATGGAAATACAACATTGTAGAAGTTAATAATTACTTTGACCCTTTGCACAGATTCTCTATTATGTTGCATTAAATGAAACATAATCTTCAGGATTTTCTTCAGCTAAAGTACTCATTTCATGTGTGACTAAAGTTTGATTTAAGTAAAGACTATTCCTTATTTTGTGTTTTTAATTGTTATTAAGAATCTAAAGGTGTTGCATCTTAAACAGAAACCAACTTATGTATAAAGCCACTTTATATTGCAGAGGAAATGGTTTCCTCAGATCTAATAAAGAGTTTTACTTTGTACTCCTCTAATTCCTGCTGTGAAATAAAATTAAAGTTGCCTGAAAGATTGTGTTGCAGTCACTTCTGAAGATGTGGGATCTAAATCTTTATAAGGCCTTAAGATTTCAAGTCTGCAAACTCTAGAACTGGAAATGTCAGCAGCCTTTATTTATTTATTTATTATAGATACTTAGAGTAATATCGCCACAGAAGTGTGATAACAGCATAATTCTCTCAAGAGAGTAATGTTCAAAAATTACCACATGCAGACAAGTCTTATCCAGTGCATAAAATGTATTTGTGAAATCCTTTTGCTGATCACGAATTTCATTTACTTACAGCACTGTGCCTCTGAATGGCTGGAAAGCAGTTTAGAAAATGACATGTCAAACACAGAGAAGTTGCTACCATGGTTATATCCATACATTTTATGTGGGGAAGCCTTAGAGGCTGTGTTTTCTTGCTGGCCATTGTATATTCAAGGATCAAAGGTAGTTACCAAGATGAGAATGAAGTGGGCTGACACAGTGCTTGCCTGAATTATTTCCACTAGACACTGGCTTTTGCAAAGGATTAAGGGCCAGATCCAAAACCAAATTTAGATTCTTATCACAATGCCTAATTTCTATGTGCCTGTCCCTTCAAAGACCCATCAGAATCCCAAGCTTAGTGACCCTTTTTGCGTGTTCAGGGGGAGTTAACTTCCAAGTTGGTGACTGTGAGCCAAGGATTTTTTAGATGTCTACAACAGTCTCCAGCGAATTTCAGGCTCTGGTGATTTTCTGTCCACTGACTGGATGTGCTGTTCACTCTCCACTATGCAAGGAAACTGAAGTATATATTGTAATTGGGAAGTCCTCACTGAAGCACCTACCAAGCTCGCAGTTTATTTGGTTGGCTTGTCCAGTTTTCAACAAACTTTCAGGGATGATAATCAAGCCACAAATAATCATGTACAGGCAGCCTTAGCCTCCTCCAGCTCTTATTTAGCTGTCTCAGATACTGGATTTCTTGGCAGTCTCTCTGCGGAGGTCAAGTGCTTCTCAGAGACATGGAAAATTATAAATAAGAGTCATAACTGCCAGTGACCCTTGCCCTGTTACAGATGCAGCGACGTAAAGTCAAGCTTTTTCAAACAGAAGTGAGTACTAGCAGTCCATGGTGGGTTCCCATAGGCAGGATGAAGCTGGAGATAGATCTTGAAGTTCCCATGCCAGGACAACAGGCAGGCATCCCCTTTATATCCAAACACATCTTCTCACCTTCACCCCTGCTCTCTAGGGTTCCCTCTGCTGTTATCCCAACTCCGAGTGACAAAGCTAGGACTTCAGAATGCTCATAAATTGACAGGTCAGCCAAGACCATGGCTGCCACCAGATCGAACCTGATCATCTGAAGTTGCTCTCTGAGAAAATCAGGCAGGCAGCTCAAGAGTCATCTAGTCTGTCCTGAGAAAGGCAAAGTGAACAATTTATTTGAAATACTCGCCTTTGTTTGGCGATTGTGCGAGATACCTCACTCGGGGGCTCAGGTGAGACGCTGGTGTTTTGGAATCCCACCAAACTGCCTGATGTAAATTCATCACAGACATTTTCTTTCAGCACTCGGTTAATCCAGGGTACTGGAGAAAGCAGCGGCACACATTAACTTTTCATGGGAAGGCCCTGCACTGGTGGGCACTGGTTTTTCGGGGGCCAGGCCATGCCTCCCCACTGCCGTTGCCTCTTGGGGTGACTGGGAGGCTGCATGGGCACAGCACCTCTGTCAGGTCCACCTTGCAGGGCCTGAACCGGCTGGGGAACCGCCACGTGCAAGTCGGTGTCAGTAGCCACCAGCCCACAGCAGCGCCCCATCCCACCCCACGCAGGGTCAGCATCAGGAAGGCATGGGACTTTGCTGCCAACTCCTGTGTTTCCAGTGAAGTTTTTACTCCTCTCTTCCTTCCCTTTCCTTTTCCCTTTCCTTTTCCCTTTCCTTTTCCCTTTCCTTTCCTTTCCCGTTTCCTCTCCTCTCCTCTCCTCTCCTCTCCCCCTCTCCTCCCCGCCAGGCCCGGCTCCGCCTCCCGGCAGCCCCCGCGCGCCTCCCACTCCTCGCGAGACTCCTTGCTCTCGCGGCAGCGGGGCGCCGCCATCTTACCTGCTCGCTGGCTGGCTCCCTCTGGCTCTGCGGCTCAGGGGCGAGGGGGGGGCGGCGGCGCGTTTCGGGGCCGCGCTCGGGGCCCGCCGCTCGTCGGGCCCTTCACCGGCCGCGCTGCTTCGCGCTCGCCGCTGAGGCGGGGGCTGGGGGAACCGCGGAGCGGCCGGACCGCGCTCCCCGGCCAAGGAGCGGCGAGAGCGGGGCNCTCTGGATGGTGGTTAAAATGATCATAGAAAACTTCGAGGCGCTGAAATCCTGGCTCAGCAAAACCTTGGAGCCCATGTGAGTAGTCGCGTCCCTTCCTCTCCCCCCCACTCCCTCCAAAATAAAGCTTCCCTTGCAAAAGACGGGGATCCCCAGGGGAGGGCAGCGCCGCGCCGGAGGGGCCCCGGTGAGGGCATCCCGGGGGGCGCCCGCCCTTCGCCTCCGGCCCTCCTCTTTGGGGACCCTGGGGAGGGCCATGTCGTTCCCCCGCTCTCCCGGCGCCGTCCTCGGCCGGGAGGTAGGACCGTCTCCCTCCGGAGGCCGCAGCTCCCCCCCCCCCTAGCGACCGCACTCGTCTTTCCCTTTGTAGCCCAGGGTAAGCGGGAGATAATGTGCCTGCCTGTGCGCTCTGCTGCCCGCTGTTCCCGGCGCCCGGTCCCCCGTGGGGGCCAGGTTAGTCACCGGGGCCTGCCGCCCCGGCCAGTGACCTTCTCCCGGAGAGCTCAGGTGCTGTTGGGAAACTTTCCAGGATCCTGGGATCTTCCCAGTAGCATTTTCGATGGACTCGTTGCACGTCGTTCCCAGTCGTTTTGAATATTTGACGCTCTCTCCTGTTTTGCTCCCCACGAATAAAAATTGCATCAGTAGAGCGCTTGGGAGTAGGAGCCCCAGAGAATAATTTGCCTATTTGCGAATACCTGCTTGGCCTCTGAGCATAACATCCATGTGAGTAATTGGGGCTCTCCTGCAAATAGTCCATGTCTTCCTCCTCTGAATGATACTATAGTAGAACTGAGACATGAACTTCTTTTTAAAGGTTTCATCTTCTGGAAGCATGGTGCCTATATACATTTTAGATCAAGGCATGCACTTGACTTGTCATTCTGAAACACCATTTTAACATGTCTGAATTAAATTGCTGGGGCTTGATCTGAGTCAATAGAACTAGAACTTAAAAATTCATTCTGGTATTAACTTTTTTACTGACATGTTTGGCCACTGTTGGTTTTACTCTGATGCTATCAAATAGGGGGGAAAAAAAAGTCTGCTTTATGGCTTCCATAGCCATTAGTTAAGTATATGTATCTATATGTATAGTTTGTATGGCTTATGCTACAATAACTTGAATAACTTATAAAATGCTGGGACAATTTTAGGAGAGCTTCACTCGTGTTTTGAGGGGGGTGGCTTTGATGTTGTGTTTTTGCCATTGGGCGTAATCCAAACCCCACCGAAATAGGTGAGTCTTGCACTTAATTTCAGCGGACTTTGTATTAGGCCTGCAGCAAAATTATGCTGCGTGCCTTTTTATAAAAGGTTTGACACTTAAGACTGTGGTAGGATATTTTTTTATTATTCTTCCCTCTGGTGCAGAATGCTCCCTGTTAGTCTCTGGATACTTTCTTGCATGAATATTCTGTTAATGGTAATCAGCAGTTTGATATCAGTATTTAGAGTGTGATGGTCTAGAGGCTTGGAACAGGTGATATTTAACTTTGGAAAATCTTGTAATTTCCAAAATACATGTTAGTAGTTTGAAATGATAAATCATACGCACTTATCTCTCAGTCAGTCAGCAGTTGGAGAGTGATATGTTAGCTTCAAACAGTTTATAAGGAGCATTTTTAAATTCTGTGAAATCTGAAACTGGAAGTCCGCTAGTGGCGTTTACGGGAGGGCTTCAGTTGACTTCACAATCCCTTTCTTGAGTAAATACATTAGGTTCTTTTGATTTTTGCAGATCTGTATCCAAAATTTATTCATACTGTCCTTCTCTTTCTTGAGTATTATGAATGAGGAGCTGAAGTTAAACTTTAACCAGTGAATAATAAAAGTGTCCTATTAACAATATAAAAAGTATCGGACATTTGCCGGATGCTGTTTAGCTGGAGATTAGTATGGTTCCTCAGTCTTTCGCCTCAAGCTCCATTCATTAGTGATGCGTAGTAGTAACTTCTTAGCCTGGTAGCAAACTCGGGTTGTTCCGTGTTTCTCTATTTGTTTGATTATTGAACTGTGATAGCTGCTGGTGATAGCAGTTAAAGGATGAAATTGGGATCTTCAGCTTTTGTGATCGGTGCTATGTTCTGCTTTTTAGCACTAAAAGGACCAACATGTTTCTGTTAAGTTAAATGCGATATGTGAGCGAGCCATTCACATGTGGTTCTTAGGCTGGAAAACTGTGTCGTGGGGTAGCAAATTGCTGACCTGGAGGATGTTGAGTTCTCTGAGTTTTTAGCCCTGGGAGGAGACAAGCCAGCAGGGACTGTTAAATTCAACTGTCGTTCAGTTTTATGCAGTGTCCTGTGTAACTGCATTGTTCCAATAAATGTTGGAATTAGTGGAGAAGTATTGTAATTTCCTAGTAGTCAAATACTCTTGGAACTGCTTCTGATCTCGGCTATCTGAAAAGTGTGCCTACAGCCATAGCTTCTGGCTGTATGAAAATTTTAGTGTGCAGTTACTTCTGAAGAAGTTAATTCTGAAGAAGTAACTGCTGTTGGTGCAGTACTAGTACAACGATGCCTTAAGTGCTGGTCGTCCAGAGGTGTTACCGTAGCCTGAAAATAACTTTTGACTTGTCTTTTATTGAAACAAAAAAACATGCCAGCTGTTTTTATCTCGTGGCTCTTTCAGAAGCCTTTAGCTGCAAGATAGGCAGCTGAATTTCCTAACTAGATTAAGGAAGACACCACTATATTAGGTCATTATGGAGGTGTTGTCTTGGTAGTTTTAAGGGGACAAGTGCATTTAAGAAGCATAAATAAATTTTATACATACCTATGTAGGTCCATATTGAAGTGCTAGTTATCTAGAGCTGAGTAGTTAGAACATGCTTTATTTTCCAAGCTGCTTTTTTCCAAGTAGCTGGCAGTTTTTAATCAGGATGTATAGCTTTTTCCAAAGGCCGTAACATGTGTGCTTCTGAAACATAATTTTCAGAACTAGAAGACAGCAATATCCATAAAGATTGTTTCATTTTATCATGAAGTTTTATCTTTAAACTCTTTTAAAGCATTAGCAAGAATGCTAACTTTTTAGTGTAATAAAACAAGTGTGTTATTTAATTGTATGGACTGGATGTCATTTGGTTGTTGGATTGCTTTCATGTGGTACCTCTGGAAAACGCTGTTTATGGACAAGAATGTTTGGAGGAGAGGGATGATGGAGGATTTAAGTTTTGGAATTTTTTGTTTGTTTGGTGGGGGTTATTGGGGTTTTTTGTTTGTTTGTTTTGGACAGCTGTAATGCCTTTGACGAAGCTTTGGTGATGCTCCATACAAACACTCGTTATCTGAGTTTGGTTGTGTTGCAGTGAGGCAGAAACTGCAAATGCTTCGTGCTGGAGCATTTACACAGTCCAGCTCTGCTTGAGGCTGGTAGAACTCTAGTAACTTTCTGCAGCTCTCCAAAGAGAGGCTGCTTTTGTGGTTTTGGAGGTAACTCTGAGCAGCTCAGTTTGGCACACAGAGAATTACTAAATGTGCACAGAACCATTACAGATACATCTGTGTGAATGTAGTACCAGTGTAAACAACATGGCAAGAGTATTTTTTTTGTGCTGTGGCTGTTCCGTATTTTACTAGAACTATCTTGTATGTTCAACCCATCAGCTCTGTAAAGAAGGCATTTGTCAACAGTTGTCTTAATTGCTTGCAGATAACACTAGAAACTAAGCATACTGCTTTATGCTTTTTCTTATCCATGGCATGGCTCCTGTAAAGTGTTTGAAAATAATGTTAAACTTGGAATATAACCTCATGTCTGTGTCATTTCTAATTTCTGTACTAACAGGTCTCCACTGAGCCATATCTATTGTGATGGGTTTCTTTTCTGCAAGTACATTCCAGATCCTGTATAAATTGTATGTAATCCTTGCTGGAATATCAGGATCTGGCTTGGCAAAGTTCCAAGTAGGGATGCCTTTTTCATTTTTTTTTCCTGAATTTGTTTGAATCTCTACCTGTGGAAAAAATTAGCTCTTTTTGTACTAATGCTACGCTCACTATTTTGCCTTGTAAGACATTGTAATGTTATCCCCCTTGCCCTAATTCTTTACAGTGGAAAATTTTCTTGTTTTTAATTACTTTGTGTAAAATACATTTAATTAAAATCTTCTGCTGGCCCACTGAATTTTACTTATAACATGATTAAGGCTCCTATATCTATTTTTTTTCCACTTTGCTGTGTTTACGTTTTTATCAAGGCTTGTTCATGTCCTAAATCAGACTTGCAAGGAAGATGAAAAAATATAAAACAATGTTTATGCAGTATTTGGGCATACCTCATTAAAATGGAAAGGATTTTTTTGCATTAGTTAATTCTGTAAGTGATCATGGTGTTGTAACTACTTATGTCGGAGGGAATAAAATCCAAATTGTTTAAACAAATATTTTGAGTATATTTGTCATTGGAATATTTCATGGCAAATCATCAGTATGCTCTGGTGTTCAGTTACACCTTCACTGTTCTATTTTTTGTTTGTCATGCTTTTCAACCTTTCTTTGTTAAATCTCATTGTATTTTTTGGCTGTTTGGATCTTTGCTTAATTGTTAATAGGTTTCAGGTTAGTTATCTTCACCCAGTTACTTAAGAAAGGTAGTGAATAAAAAGGTTTAACAATGGTGTAAGGAATATCCTAGTAAGCCAAGATACTGAAAGAATAGAAATAAGTTAAAATGAGAAACTTCATCATTCCTTTCCACATGCGTGTGGCATGCCATCCTACCAGTAACACTCATTGGCCCACCTGGATGTTTCCTTCTCATTTCCCATGAAACTTCCTAAGAAATTCAAAAGATGTTTCTCTTCATTTCACTTACTCTGTTAACACTTCACATTAAGCTATTTATAACTAAGATAAATAAAGCGCAAATACACGTCATTGCTATGTTCCTCTCTTAACACTAGTGAAGTTACTTTTCTACATCTGTTATGAAACTTGATAGTTTGTTCACCTGACACATGGAGAGCTGCTGTATTTGAGAAATCGAGGTTCCTAACTTAAAAGTGCTGATACTTCTAAGTTTCTGTGTAAAAATGCTATGATAGAATTAAAATACTGACATTACAAGGTGTAGTTGAAAGCAGAAAATAAAGAGAAAACTATTCCCGTTAACAGGAAACCTTACACTGAGCCTGTTGCCTGCATCGAAAGCCACAGAGACACTACGATGATTTTTGCCTTCTGCATTGAATGTGCATTGGACAACCAGAAAGCTGACAGCTGTTCTGCCTCATGAGAGCTGTCTTCAATCTAGAGGTGGCATTTTAAGCTGCCTGTTCCTGGTTGCAGCTGTATGAACATGTCAGATCTGGGTATCATGATAATGTAGAACTATTGTAGTGACATCAGTAACTTATGTAACAGCATTGGAGGCTGTTGCATTCCTCAGTGTATTCCTATTACTTTAAGTACTGTTCAAGAGTTAATGAAAGTGAGCATTACAGGAGTGATCCTTCTCAACTACAGTAGTGTCTCAAGATAAAAGTTGGATCTTGCTGAATGAGTTTGTCATTCATCTTACTTATTGAACAGTGTAGCTTTTTATAGATTTTTTTAGTAGCAACACAACAGAATGGTACAACTGCCTAAATTAGACTAGCTGCTCTAACCAATATGCAGTGTACGTTTTTCTGCACCCACTCAGCCCTGCAAATACAAAGCATGTGTCTCAGCCTTCAAACATAACCATGTCCACCTTCGTTAATGTCAAGAACTGAATAGTATTCTAGAGGAGTTTCGGGACCAAAAGTAGACTGAAATTTAGGCTGTAAGTTGTCAGGATCAGAGTACAACAAATAACATGCACCTATGTGCTATTTTCTTTACAGAAAGACCATTCATGGCCTGGAGGACTTCAGACATGCTTTTATGGTTTCAATGTATTGCAGTAGTTTAAATTCGTCAAGGAACTATTTTCAGGACTTGCAGCACCTTTTTGGTCTATACATTCATTTTAAAAAATTAAGGGAGGGAAAAAAACAACCTCTCACGTAGTTTGTTTTACCATTAGCATGTGTGCACTAGCCCTGTCCAAACTGAAGTCTAGGTTGAGTGTTCTGGTAGTAGCTTGAAATAAAGGCAATGAAATATATCTGAAATGAACGAGTAGTGTTTTCCATGGAAGTTTTCTTCCTGTCCTCACTTGTTCCCTCCCCCAAGCACACTTTTCCCCCTAGTGAGTAACCTTGTTCATTTTGTGAAAACTGTCAGATTACAGTTTGAGAGCTTCAGCATGGGAATTTTTCGCCTTTTTTTTCCCCTCCCAGATGGTAAAAAGGTTATGTCCCATACAGTTAAACAGTACTTACATATATATATATATATATCTGCCTTTGGGAATTTGCATACGTTTGCCAAATGTCTTCACTAGAGGGTAGACTTTGGATTACTAGGGTTTTTTTTTCATAGAAAAGTAATGTAGAAAAGTGTGAATTAAGTTATATTGCCAAAAAGCTTAAAAAAATCAAATTAATTTTCTATGTAATGGTTGAGTTGTTGTCTAATAACTGTGAAATTTAAGCAGCAGTTTGTTTTTCCATGCCAGTGAGGTTTTTAGCAAAATAAAGGGCTATCCTCTTGTTAAACTGCTTTCTGTAGTGTGTACTAGAGCACCATAGTACCATGTCTGCACCAAATACTGTAGATACTACTTTTAAAAAAATGGCCAGAAATAATTACTTTTTTAAGTTCAAAGTGACTACTTTGCTTATTAAGAACAGACTTAAATGATGTATTGCAACATGAGGAGCTTCATAGCACTGGAGATGTGGGTTTTTCTGAGAGGAAAATACCTGGGTTTAGCTATTTCGGACCTTTCCTCAAGCTAACTAGTTAATACTTTAAAAGGTTTCAGCTTGGTATATATGTAGTGTACCTACAATATGTATCTTTACTCATTCTCTGCTTCTGCATGTTGGAAAAAGTTATTCGAGGAAGTCAGACTAGAGTAGAATAGGCAACGTTAGTAAGCTATTTAAATATGTGAATTTTTCAGGTATATTCATATCAACTTCACAATTGTCATTCTTGAGTCTCCTTGCCATTTTTTAACTCCTTGCATTTCTTCTTCCTTGGTTTAAGAATTCATCATGTCGGTTTGTTTTTTTTTTAATTTTTTATTATTATTTTTTGGTTTGGGTTTGGTTGGTTTATTTGCTATTGGTGTGAGTATTGTAACAGGAATCCTAGAGGCCTTATATTCAGTATTTACTTGGTTGAGAGTTCAGGGCTCTGTTGGGGAGACATGCCCAGAGTTCTCAGTTGGTAGTAGAATATTTAGTCTATAGAGACTTTCAGATCTGCCTTCCATTTTGATAGCTTTTACATTAAAAATATGCAAATGAACAGCATGTTTTGTCTTTCATTTTAATATGTAGTTTTGTACTGAAGCTTAAACACATTCATAGGCACTAACCTGACAAAATACGTCCTCAGCATACTGTATTCAGAGTTTGTCTGTGTTCTCTCAAGGCTTGAGAGAGATTTACTGTATGCTTCTGTTCAATATCTTTTAAAATAGTTCTTATGCAATATTTTCGTACAAAGGTATTTTGCTGGTTTAGCTTATCTGCCTTGTTGAATTGCTATTTTGGCAAAGTCTTTCTAAGTCAATATAAGCTCTGTTGTTAATAATGGTTTTTGTATGTACAGCTACACCAGTAACAAACCAGTTGCCAACAACTTTAATAAATACTCCATGTCCACTGAATTAGTAAGTTAAGGCTGATGCCTGTAATTGTATGGTGATTATAAAAATCAAAGTGGGTTTTCAGAACATATTTAGTATTTTATATTTTAAAATATGTAAATCTGACTATTGGAAATAGATAGGTTGAGTGGTGTTTAATGAATTGCAAAATATTTAATTAAAAATAGAAAGACTACAGAGAAGTGAGTCCTCTTCAGCCAAATGGCTTTCTCCTCCTCAAACGTTCATTATTTAAAAAAAAAATAA
>VZTV01107596.1:0-14865 GCA_013400875.1 Anhinga rufa
CTCATATTATCACTAGACCTTTTAAACTAAAAATTGCCTGCTAAGAACCAAAATCAAATAGAACTAGCATCCACTTAACAATCCTTCTTGTTTCTTTGTACATGACAAACTATGAGATACCAGGGCACTAATACCAAAATTGACCTGTAAGTGGTCTTTCAAGTCCTTGTACATCCATCATAAATACAATGCTTTGGCTCCTGTTTAGACATTATCTTCTTAAATCCTCGTTGCCAGAAATGGAGCAAAGTCAAGTGCACACAGCTTAAATGGCTGCTGCATGATGAAGAAGAATCAAAATAAAGGTCATTTTGTAAGTATTAACAGAGTCATGGTATCCATGGAAGGGAGAGGAGTACACAGTGAATACTGTCAGTATAGTACATAGAAGTGCAGGAAGGCTCTCTGTCATAAAACTAATCATAAAATTAAAACTTTTTTCACCTTCTGTAGAACAGAACTTTTAGTAAAAATAGCCAAAAATTTTGATATCTCAGCCACAAAACCTGAAGCTCATTTGCAGGACATCTGGGTACCACTTGATTTACTGGTTTTATTCTTTTCTCCCCCTACTCTACTCACACAAATCCCTCTGCGCACAGGCTGGATGCTACAGTGAGCAGGGCTTGTGCTCTCTCTAGAGAAATTTCAGAAGCCTTTTCCCTCCCTTCCCATCTGTTACTCAAATCCACCCTAATTTGTTCTGAGCAGAGCCTGTTCTCAGAAGGGCAGTATTTGCCCCTCAGGACCATAAATTCAAAGTTCAAAATCTCTTCACTTCTAAAGCAAGGGTTTCTTCCATTACAAAACAGCTTCACCATGCTGAACCTCATCAGGTGGCGGGGCCACACGCTGCGCTCCAAGGATGACGGTAACTGTCACTATGGCATTGAAAGCAGGCACTGGATACTTCCTCTCATCACTGAAGGAAACTGTGGGAGAAAGACCATGAGATCTCTTCTTATGGAGCACAGCAGAGGTGTCCGAGCTCTCAGGCTTTTTAAAATCCATCAGGATTTAAAATACACGGAAACATACAGTGCTGCCAAGGCCCCGCACCACAGCACTACAGCGAAGGATGTGAACTGACAGGAGCTTTGTATTGTGCCCATAGAAGTGGAGAGAGCAGTGAGAAAGCCTTGCTCCACACCCCATCCCCAGGTGGAAAAATTTCCCTGCTGAGTGCTCTAAAGCAGGTTTTTCACTCTCTCCCTAACAAATGTATCTGAAAGGAAAATGGGAGGAGAGAGCTGAAGGAGGAAGATGGGGAAGAAGCAGATGGACTCTAGTAGAAACCACAACAGTGGCAAAAGTCATTTTCCCATGCCCATGTCCTCTGGGGGCAAAGAAGGAGAAATAACGGGTTAAAGAAACTCTGTAACTGGATAATGTTTACATATTTGAATTCAAATATTGCTTAACCTCTAATTAGGTAACTATGAATCTAAGGGCAAGAGCAGCCCACCCAGTCATCAGCTGTGGCATATAATGACAAAAATGGTGTCTTTTAACAGGGCTATGACAGGAAGTGTAGGAGCAATGGTGAATTTATGACCTTGAAAATAGTGTGGTAGCAGTTTGCACAGTTACGAACAAAACAGAAAAGAGAAGACAGGAATGCAAAGGTACATTGATGTAAAATGAGTGTGTAGAAGTATCTGAGCAATAAGGCTTCCATCCTTTTGGTATGAAAACATTGGGTGTGATGGAAGATCTGGCTTCTCTTGAAGCACAGGTATGACTTCAGCACGCAAAGTACCACACTCCAGACACCCCTATATATTAGCACTAAGACAATTGTTAATGTAGAACTGCTCACCACTAATTTAAACGAATTGCATATAATTGGTTCCTATAAACTCTCCAGAAAACACTGCTCCACTGCCTCGGCTGCCAGACTGTCTCAGTGTATTCTCAGTTCGAAAGGCTTAGGTACTCACATGGGGTGCCATGAACACTGGGTTTAGGATCACAGAGCTTTTTGGCTTAACTGCCCTCCTAAGTCAAACACCACTGAACTTAAAGCAAGAATTTTTAAATTCTGTTTCGATGATGGACCTTTATTTCATAGTTGAAGAGCATGCTGCTGTTCACAGGGCAGCACGTTACATACTGGCCATTACTCCAGTGCTCTTTCAGAAGCTTTATAAACTCACCATTACATCTAACCTTAATAATTATTTTTAGTGTTATTCCTTGAAAAGTACTGTTAATATCAACAGATACCACATAATTCTACACTGGCCAGATCATTCTGTATTGGGTTAAAAAAATAATAATAATTTTTGAAAAGATAGTCCTCTGTCAAGGACTTAGGATATTGCTGTTGCACATCCCCCTCAGGGAGAAAACATTAGTGGCATATGTCAGGGGCAAGGAGACTACCAGGTGACCCGCTTACTAATTTGTATATTGCAATGTTGGCAGTTTGAACTTCCATTCTCTGATATTCCTTTTTGAGAAGTATTTTTCAAAATGATTAGAAATTCCTGCTAACTCAGCCTTTCATTTTATAAATTTGCTTCAAGGCCCTTCACTGAAGACACACTGAGACTTCTGAAATCTATTTATGTAACCTCCAGCTTGTTCTGGCTTCTACCGTTGCCTGTACCTAATAGAGTGAAAGCAATGAAAAAGACAAGAACTTTGTGATTCTGAGAAAAAGCTCAATTCTCTTTAGAGGGAAAACCCAAGAGGACCGTGTCCACATGGGAGGAAATTGCTGTTCTATCTCAACCGTTCATTTGCTGCTTGTTCTATTTGGTTTCTGTAGACCTAGATTAGTTTCATTGTATGCTAATGCCCTTGGATGCAAACTAGGGAAGACATGCTTGTTCTGCAAATTAGTCACTGTAAGTTAAAATACACAAGAAGATGGAGCAGACTGAGTCTGATGCTGTAAGAATTATTCAAGTAATAGTAGATTAAGCACAGAACCATTTCATCTGTACAAGAAAAATATTGTCTTCCACAGAAACAGGGGCCACTTCTTACAGGCACAAAGGAGCAGTGGATTAGCGATAGAGGATTTGAGTATTTAAATTTAGCTAGATTTTATAAACCCAAAGCAGTGTGCCAAGGCCAAAAAACCCTCCCCCTTCTTTTCCTCTGAGGGCAAATATCATTTCCATCACAAGAATGGTCCCATGCTCTGGACATGGAGAGCATGCTCCCTTTTTCCTCCTGTAAAACCCTTCTTCAGAGGTCTTTGATGACCTACTCTGACAATGGAGCACTGCAGCGTAAAGCAAATAACAAGGAACTTCCAGAAGAAGGATTAAAGCTGGTGCTTTCAGGGAGCATGCCAAAAAAAAAGACACCGCAAATGAGGAGACAGCAAAATCTTCATTTCCCCAGCCTGGAGGGGGAATGAAGAAAAGATATTTTCACTCTTGGAAAGAATCTCAGTGCAGTTAGTCTGGCCCAAGTTGGCTAACCACGTCGTGTGAAAGGTCCTACATGTTACATTAATGTGCTACTAACTGAAGAAAGTTTCCAAGATACCTAATAAATTGAGAAGCATTTATACTGAAAGTCTTTTACTCCTCTATTGCTAAAAAACTTTTACCAGCTTAGAAGATTTGACTTGACTTCTAAATTTACAGAGTGGTTAGAGACGTTTCAGAAATCCCAGCTCTTCGTAACAATTCCACATGCTGAACAGAGCCCCCACTGTGCTTTATTTTAAGGCAACAAAAAACTGTCCCACCATCAGAGCTTTTCACAATTGGCTTTACTGTAGGCAATGAAAACAGAAAAATCTCTGTTCTTGTTAAATGTGACACCCTTCTTAGTCCCAGATTAAGTAATGATACTTGGGTTTCTTCAGATTTTTAATTTGTAAATGAACACTTACCTTAAGGGGTTTTCAGGGAATTCATGAAAAGAGGAGAATCCGCTGCTTAAATTCAACCTTTTCATATTTAGCATTAAATGCAAAAATAAACCATTTGCATCCTCAGAGAAAAGAACCGAGAGATTCCAAGTGCTACAAGCCGATTTTCCCTAAAACTATTAAAAAAAAGCACCACAGAAAAACCCAAACCCAAACTCCCTTATGATTTCTAATTTTCATTAATGCAGGCAAAATACAAATAAATATACTGGAACATACTGTCAGACTATAAGCCAGACCCTTTTAATTCACCATGACCAGATTTAGCCTGCCAAAATATTTAAAGCATCAATAATCAGTAAAAATATTTCTTTATTTGTGTTCCTCACACCTATGTAAGGGAAGAGAGGAACTGGTGGTCATGCAGGGAGAAATGTATAGCCTTTAATTAAAGGAAAATCAAGAAGCACGTGCAGCAGCAGCTCAGGTCGGTGCCCATATAGCTCAGCAAATAGAGGATGGGTGTGCAGTAAAACAACAGGTTACTCAGATGACTAAGCGTTGACCAGTTTCATTGCACAAGCTCACACAAATGAAGGGGTGATC
This sequence comes from Anhinga rufa, assembly GCA_013400875.1. Classification (NCBI taxonomy): domain Eukaryota; kingdom Metazoa; phylum Chordata; class Aves; order Suliformes; family Anhingidae; genus Anhinga; species Anhinga rufa. Next base: position 4,442 of record VZTV01107596.1, read on the forward strand.
CCTAGTAAGGTCAGTGAGGAGGAAAGCAAGCACAAGTCAGTGAAGCAGAAGAAAAAGGTTTTCTTTAGAGACAGAGGAAACCTCCTGTCCTGCAGCTCTTCCTTACCCTGGAGCTGCATCTTCTTCTTGTCAGAGAGAGGAGAAAGGGGAAACTGTTGCTTTGCCCAGCAAGACTGTGCCTCCCATCCTGTCTGGTTTTCCCTCCTCAGAAATTCATTATGGCTCATTCCTTGCAGACTTGTGTCTCTGCTGTTCAGCTGCTAGACTTACTCAGAAGCGGGGTACTCCAGTCTCCTTCCTCCACCAGCTTTTCACAGAGTTAACCAAGAGCCCATGGGAAGCCCCTTTCTAGGTACTCCTTCCTCAAAGGATGAAGCTGGGATTCATCCCTTCTACTGAAGCTCTAATATCGCCTTTGCCTGGCTGGGAGGGTGTCATATGCTGTTATTAGTCCAGGTACATTCCCACACTGAAGCTGGGGGCACAAGTAAATCACCCTACAAGCAGAGCTTCCCTTAACTTTCCTTAGTGGAGGTGAAAGGGGTTTTCTGATCCTCTTTGGCTGTGCTCATACTGCTAAATAAAGGAAGTGTTAGACCCCTGCAAGACCCCCACGCTTGTTCCTTAAGTACCAGGCAGTTTTGGACCACTTCAGCTAGCTCTCTACAAGTCAAATCTGCCAGGGAGGGTGGTAACTGCAAGTAATGTGGACATGAGCCAGCCAAAGCCATTTGGACTTGGATCAATCCCTGGCCCTTTTTAATTAAGCAGTATAAATTCAATTTCAGGTTCCTGAGCAACTAGGAGGAGTTTAAGGTGGGGGAAGGACATCAATGCCAAACTGAAGGTGGACAGTTCTTACTCTCAGTTCTTACTTGCCATCTGTTAATGAGAAGGAGAGACTGGCTCTCCCTCTGAAGTTACTTTAAGATCTCTAGTATAAGCTTCTTGATGCAGAGTTATGGAGATCTGCTAGGTCTGAATGGCACCTAACATCCTTGGCCTATTTGACTGTAGACTTAATAAGCTATTGGAAGAAAAAGACAAACTAATACTGAACCTCCACTACCCTCCTTCACAGTGCCTAATGCTTGCAAGTGTGCAGAAGTGCCTTTGAAACCTCTTGACAGAGCCAAAAGCTATTGAAATGCTTCCAGTGTTGGATAGCTCTATAGTTTATACCGCCCAGTGCATGGTGTCTGATACAAAGATTTACAAATCTTAAGACCCACAGAAGCACATACACTGCATTTTAAAAGTTGTGTTGTAAATCAGCTGGGGGACGGGGTGGGACATAATACATTTCCTCTCACCAGCTTACTGTGGCAACTACACTGACTGTTTCAGTTCGACTTGAGGGGCGCCCTCGCAAGCAGACTCATGTGCCATCTCCCCTGCAGGTGTTAGCCCAGGCAGCTGGAGCACACGTAGGACTCCACATGCCCATGCAAGTCCAAATGAGTAAGGGCTGCCAGGCGTGCTCACACAGACACTTGCAGACCAGCCGTGTGACAGCAGGAAGGCAGGCAGGAGGCACGGGACACTCAGCCTAAGGTCACCCTGGAGGCCGCTCCTTCGGAGCTGTGCAATGACAGCTGGTAGACTCATGAGAGTGTGGGAGCACCTTCATTTATAAATGCAAAGCAACATTTACAAGGATATCTCACCTTTAGCAAGATAGCTATAAATGGAATAAATTGAGAAGCTAGACTTTCAACTGTAACTCTCTTAGATGTCCTTGGGAAAGAATCACTTCTAGAAATAGATGTTTTCCATGAAAATGTCCATAAATTTCAGATCTATTTGCTCTTCAATTGATAAGTAGCTTAAACAATTTCTAAATTCTGCTTGCCTGTAGGACTTTCTATCACTAACCTTTCTAAATGACTACAGATTCCTTTAATCCCTTTATTATTTACTTTATAATTTCTTTTGTCATTCTGGTTTTTCATCTCCCTCTGAGAATAAGTGGGAGAGAAAGCATCCTACACTATTCATGTATCATCCACACAGCACTTGAAAAAAAATCTCACCTAATGTACTAGCATCGCATTCTAACTTACTTTTTTCCAAACTTCATCAAGTTCCACCCCCAAATTCTTAACCTATATATATGACTACAAGGGCTTAGTATTTATCTTTTTCTTATCTTCCATCTTAAACCTATTAGCAGGTATTCTTTTTGGCATAGTTACTTCAACTAGCCACTGAAAGCTGAGGAAAATGGGCCTCAGCAAACATAATGAACCCTCATGTTGTTGTTTCTCCTGGCATTTTATTAAAAGGTTTTAACCTAGCCTGCACAACTTACAGCTTACTTATGTGTTGGTTATAAGGTCCTAAACTGCTGCCTCCGCTTTCAACCTGATGGCAGCTGGCACAACTGGAATAAAATCATTCTGATCCAGCATCTAAGAGGCCATGAAACTAAGTAGCCATACAGTTAAGCTACCATGATATTCACCCGCATATCCTTAGGTTCAATTATTTTTTCTCATTGTGCTTAAAGACTTATTTTTTTAATCGAGAGCAGCATATTTACTTAGGTATCTTGAGGAACCCCTTAGATTCTGTTTTTCTCAATGGTGTATAGCAATGCTCAAAATCAACATGCATGATGTTGAAGCGCTAAGAAAGCCAATGTCTTCTAAGACACACTTTCACTGAAAACCTTCAAAGAGGAAAGGATATCTTCTGTGGCCCACAAATCACAGGACTCATCTCCACTTTATGTCAGTTATACCCCAGATACATCGTCTGCTATAAACTGCAAAGACTAACTGAAATGAGGAAAGACACTAGAACACAAAATCACAATGACTCCATTCCCACTTCCTTGGTGCACACTCCTCCTGCCATGAATGAACTCATTGATTTTACCCAGGTATGTATTACCTAGGAAACTACAACAGCTTTATTTTTTCTTTTATACTTTTACAACTCCACAAACGTTATCAGGGTTTAAAGAAGTCCTAAAACAAAATAAGGCCCCCTTCAAAACAATGTGTGTCTTCAACACTACGTAATGACGTATTTGCTGTAAAACAATCCTGTACTGCTTTTAGGTGCCCTGTTCCAAGGACAAAGAGACCATGCTACAAATTTCAAAGGTAATGGCATTCCTCTTTAACATGTTTCAAAACTTTGTGCAAGTAGGCAGAGCTCAACGCTTCAGAGCACAGGGGTTAATAGCACATACAGTCACTGCATTTGCCACAAATGTCTCTGATCAGCAGAAAGCCTAGCGCATGTTGCACTGAAGTGGCATGTTATAATCCTCTCGTACTGTAACGTCTCAAAACGGGACTATCAAAAGTGAACTCAATCAAAGGCGAACAAGGTGAGTCAAAGGTGAGCAAGATCCAGACCACAAGTTAGCTCTGCCCGTACCCTGCAGAAGGAAGGTATGGACATATGGGGCATGCCTTGCGTCCACACGGGTTTTGCAGTTCTCTGAGAACTCTTCAGCAGGGTACCATGGCCACAAGCTTCAAGGAGGCATGTAGCACCCATGTGAGCAGGCAAAGCCAGGACCTGGAACCAATTCCCTACCAGGTCAAGTAAGAATTGCTCAGCAGTATTATCCAGGAAACTCTCCTGGAAGCTGAGGAGTCCTGCTTTAACAGCAGAATCCCACATAAAGCATTTTATCCTCAAGCAAGTAATATCCTCAAACAATCCTCAAAATAAATGAAAGGATTAACATTTGTTCTTAGGTGTTCTGACTCCTCTTGCTGTTTTTACTGTCTTTTCCTAATCAATCACAGTTGCTTTACTGCCTCTGCATTTATGTACTTCTGCTACTGTTCTGCTACTGTAAATTAGCAGAAAGTGGGAAACGAATCATTCGTACAACTCATGCCCAATAAAACATAGTCCATCAGCCTACCCTTCATCCATCATAAATATCTATTACATCAGTAACAACCTGTACAGTTGTTCGGCTCACTGCCACTAGCTAATTATTCAAAGTGGTGGAGAGAACTTAAAAATATCTGAAAAAAATATATAATTAAGGGCTAATTTTCCTCAGGGACCCTAATCCAAAGTGAAAAGGTGAGATGCCTGTACGAGCAGCAGGTGAAAGAACTGAAAGAGATGAGAGAGGCTATAATGGAGGCGACAGTGTTTGGAACAGGTCAAGGTCATATTCACAGATATAAAACAGGAGACTAGCAGATGTCAGGTCTGAAAGTCCGTATAACCCTAGTTTTTGAGGCATAAAGTCTTCTTCACATGGGGACAAACATAAAAATAAAAAATTTATACTGGCAAGGGGCAAGGAGGAAATCTCGGTGGGGCACAAGGTTTTACAAATTTTAATCTACCTGCTAATGCCATTTAAAGACGTGGATTTTAGTGAAAGCTGAAAGAGTCCAAGCCACAAAATTGCACCTGAGTTTTAGACAGACTGAAGTTAATTCACATCTGAGATCTTGGGTTGATCTCCTAGTGGGATAATCTGCCTGAATCACGTTTAGGTTCAGTTTCTCACGGACTATTAGCAGTCTGGGTATCAATTTGCAATTTCTAGTTGCAAGAAAATCAGAACTGTAAAGTGTTTTTTCATATCCTATGAAAAGCACTATGAATTAGTAAGCATTACTATTAATTTAACCCTTATTAAGAAGTTCCTGATAGGATACTCTATTTTATAAGATACTGCTGTACTAATGATTTAACAGATTTTTTTTCAGCATTTGCCTACTCTATACTTTTTCCGCATCTTTCTCTATATTTGCCACTATGTTTTGCAGTGGCAGTTCCTGTTCATCTCATTCCATCTCAATAAGCGTACCTATATGAGCCATGAACGATACGTGTAGAAACTACTGGGCAATAGTAATGCTCCCTAACGCACTTCTCTAATGAGAAGCGTGAACTGGGAACTGTTTAATCTGGATGTTTTGTTTAAATGTAGCAGGACACGCTTAGAAGTACATTTACTGAAAGAGTAACAAGTCTGGCAAACTTGCCTTCTTTAAATTAACATTTTCGGCTCAAACCTCATTAAAAGGCAATGAAATTCCTTTATATTTCCTTTGCTAGCATTGGTGAGAACCAAGAGATTTATATGTAAACGGAAGTCTTTGCTTTTGTATGCAAGCTCTCTCTCCTATTCAAACCCCATTCAACACTGATACAAAATTCTAGTTTCTGATCACACTAAAGCTTAATTCTTTAAAAACTTTTTCAAGGGAGAAATATCCTGCTTCTTCCCTCAAGAGCAAGGACTTTGTAAAAACATGCCCTTTGCAGGAGGGCCTAGAAAATCCCATAGGCCTGGAAAATCCATAGGAATGAACTCCTTTTAGCTGGACGAAAGCAGAGGCAACCTACCAGTATGGGACTCACAACTCGTCCTAGCCCTAGAGTTTTGTGAGCTTCTGGCCTATGGTGAAACCTTGGGCAACACTCTGCATACACCCATGGGACTCAACCAGAAACCTCCACTGACTTCAGGAGGACCACAGAGGCAGATCCTCATGCAAAGGGATGCGTCAGCCGCTGTCTCATCTATGTCCTCCAAAGCCAGAGGCATCCTAAATCCTCAGCAAAGGCAAGTTAGTTATGCTGCTTTGGAACCGCGATGATAGAAACACTGAGTATTTTCTGACAGTTCAAGGAAGGAGAAGGCACCATGAAGGAAGTGCTTTTCACCTTATAGATGAGATACCCCTGAAAAGCTCCTCGTAATCGGTAATCACAAACATGGAGCAGGAATAGCAGGGTTAGCCTCTGGTTTTCAACCAGAGGAGAACCAAAGAGTACCCACTGAAAGCACAAACCCCTCGACACCCTTGCCACACAGCACGTGGTTACGTGGAGCTCACTGCCATGCAGTTTTTGATGCCCAAAATAGAAATGCTGTTTGACAAGTAAAGGTGTGTAGCTCCTTCAGAGGCTACTATGTGCAGTGGCCTGAATAAAAGATCCAACTTAAGACAGTCCAGTGGCAGCTGAAAACTGAGAGGATATATTAGGGGAAGAATCAAACCCAGATTTGCCCTGTGCCCTATATTTTCCTTACACCACTTAATGCCCAGATATGGAGACAGGACGTGTTCAAGAGCTGAGGTGCAACTCCCGCACATTCTGTGTCCTTGCTATGTTCTTATCTTTGCAGATGACAAAGCTGCACAAAAAAACCCCATGGATGACATGATGAATTTTCAGGGAATAGCGAAGTCTATTCCCCTATCAGCTCAGTGAAGTACAGACCCTTCTGGAATCTCCTTAAAATAAATTTTTCATAGAGGATTACAGCTTATTTGTATCCCTCTCTGAGAGCAAAAGCCAAAACAATTCCAGTGGAGTTAAAATGTTTAAACTTGGTTCAATTCTACTGTCTGATGGGATCTGGTTAATTTTAGTGCCACAAAATGATTAAGCCAAGTAATTTCCAAGACACTACCTTCTGTACACAAACGTTAAACTTGTTGAGTGCAATTCTTCATGCTGTTTCCAGTTAAAAGCAAAATTGGATGGTGTCAGAGTAAAAACACAAAATACGGACATTAAAATCACACCATCAATTTCTGCTAGCAACTGCGTGTCATTTATTGTCATTTGCCCCACACAACAATCTAACTCTCCAACTATTAAAATGTTGATTATGTTCAACACAGTATGTTGTTGCATACTAAACTAGTACATTGAATTTTACTGCAGAAGGTGTTATGATTCTGACTTGTGCATTGCATTTTACTACAGATATTATTCTGACTTCTCAGTGCTGTCTCATCAGCAACTCCTTTCCTTGCTACTATTTAATGCGAGTCCTTCTAACAGCTTACGCTACAGATACACCAAACCTGCATTCCATTTATCCACTGAAAGCCTTTCACTTAATGATTTTTGAGGTTTTGCCCTCAAAAAATCATTATCAAAGTCAGCGTGCTCCTGATTTGCATAACAACTTTGTTAGTCATCCACACGCTATTTACCTTTGCTGCAGAGGATACTAAAAGGAATACATCACTTAGATGCATTTTGCTCGACCTGAGTTCAGTCCGTCATGGTGCCAAACACCATCAGTTTCCTTTGCAGTTATGATTTTCAGTACTTCTGAGTGGCTCAGGACCTCTAAGGATCCGCTTCGAGAACATGATAAATAATTTTTTTAATAGCCAGTCTGAAGATGAATATACTCCTTTGTGCACTTCATCACATGGTCTCCAACAAAAAGATTTTCTTCCCAGGCACTTCATTTGTTCTGACAGTAGAAACACATTCTGTGTAAGAAGTGGGCTCTTTCTGAACTAAACACAGCCCCAGTCCTGAAAAGTTTATTTTCTACTGTATACAGTCTTTCTGTACAGTGGCAAGCAGCTCTCAGGTACATCAAGCCTTGTGCTACACGGCAACAATAATTTTTTTTTTTCCACAACAGAGATTGCAAAATTTTAAGATCATTCCATGTTTTGCTACTCAGTTAAGTTGTTCAGTAAACTAGTAATTTGTCTTTGAAAAGCTATCATTCACTGTAATGTGAAAAGCAAACAAAAGGACCAACAGCACACTTGTGCACTGTTCAGACATTGCCTGCGATTTTTCAAAAGCAGGAAAGCAAGGCGTAGGGACGTAACAGTGTGTCCAAAATCGCAAAAGCCATCTGAAACAGAATTAGGTATAGAAACTGCTTGTTACTGCTCCCGAAGTAACAAGATGATCCTCGGCTAAATGAAACCTGCTCCAGTAGGACTCGGTGCTCGCGGGCACATTTGGCAAATGTCTGTAAATATGCAGCAGAGTTTAATGTGCACACAACCACTTCATTTATCCAACCACATTCTAGACTCACGGCGTTTCTTCCTATGTGTTGAGCGATTACACAAAAACCTCAGCAGTGCAGTGACCCCACCAACTACGAAATGCCACCTCGGAGTGGGTGTAATGCCCTGCTTCCTATTTCTTTAGTCTTATGAAGCCCTCTTGAAAAAACAGTTTCCAGTTTCAAACAGCTCTCTCAGTTCTCCAGATTGTCTTTTCACCGGCATTTACTGGACAGAAAATCTTTGCAAAGGGACCAGTTCTGAATGTCTAAATCACTCCTTACCTAAATTTGAAGTCAATAGGAATTTTAGCTTGAAATTAACATACTTAACATAATTGAAGCAGGTAAGTAGAATAAACATCAAACTCAAACCAAAACTGCATACATATAAATATTTAAACCAATGACATCTGTAAATAAATTTTTCATGTTTTCCCTAAGCCTAAGTCATCCTTTGTGTATTTGAATTCATTTATAAATGGCCTGTCATTAGCAGACATCGAACTGGGTGCAAGCATTTTATCACAGTAGGGAGATGCATGAGCAGGCATAAATTTCACCCCTTAACAAGTAGAATATGCAATTTAATTTGATCAAGAATAATTAAATTTGTATAAATTCAGGGAATGTATTCCACAGAGGACAAAACTTCAGTAGGTGAAATACATGTAAATAGGCAATTTTACATTTGAGCAAGAGACACACACCGCGGCTCGATTAACGCTATAGGAATTACGGTATTTAGGCAGTCAGAGCTGCTTTTCAGACCTACGTGAAAGAAACTTCAAGGACCCGATCCCGCAGCTCTTACTGAGGCAAAATACCCTTTGACTTTTGGTGGGAGGTTTGTTTTCTATGAGTAAGGAAGGCAGCGGGGGTGCCCAATTTACTTAGAATTCAGATAAAGACACACACTATATATTTTATGGGCAGGACCCAAGCTTCCGCTTCAGACAGATCCTCGCATGGCTGTGCTTAGAAACTTTTTCAAAATGATAAGCGACCATGAAAGAACAGTCTAACTATTTTACGGAGCAGAGGTTTAACAAGGGACTATGCAGAGGTCCCAGCCCAGCCGCAGCTGCATTTCAGATGCTCTTCTTTTAAAATAAATTTTGTGTTTGAGATTGATATGGGATTGATACGAACAAAACTCAAATTCCTCTATCAGCAACATATTTATAGCAGTGCCAATTTCCATCTATTCTCCTGTCAGCACCCCTGACTGAGTTGGAGATGCCTCTCCTTGGAGGTAAATGGAGAGGAAACCTGATACATCCTCTGTCTGTTGGGCTGCCACCAGGAGTGAAATGTGATAGCAATTCCTGCCATGGGGGCATCTACTACTCCAGCCAACTAACTCATCTCCCATGGGCACCCTAACAGCTGTCATTTGGTAGGAAAAAAAAAAAAAATAATCTATTCACTTGCTGGATTTGCTTCAAAAAACACCCAGAGATACCCTCCTTCCCCATTCCCTCTCAAGCCCCAGATCCTCCCCATGACTTAGCCATGCCCTAACTGAACATACCCAGTTTAGAGCCTCACGGGTGGGAAGCCACCAGGATGGGATCTTACCATCACAAGCTCTGTCTCAGGCCTTATGGTCTCAAGCAATTTTTAACTCTGTGTGAGAAAAAGTGTCTTTTAAAGTCTCACGCTTTGTGAAGTCCTCTCCGTACATATGGCAAGCTGGAAGGGCAGAGTTACATGGGAATAATTACAAAAGCAAGTGAGGCTCAGGGAACCTAACACATTGCAAATATTTTCATGCTGGACAGGATGCTGAAGATATGTGGGGCTTCATTACTTTTTCTAATATTAAACTCAGGAAAACTCAAAAAAAATCAATCGGTGCAAGCAAAGCCACACCTACCGATTCTCAAAGTTTTTCTCCTTATGAAGAAATGTAAAGAGGTAAATAACTGTAGCAGTCAAAGGCAGCTCCTCTTTCTGGGATACCAAATTTGAAACATACTTGGTCGTAACAAAATTATTACCAAATAAAAACCAAAGCCTCCTGACGCAACCCTGCCAGAGACTTGCACACACCCCGCGGGACACCCCATCCCTCCCTGCTCCAGAGCTCTGCTCTGCTTGGTGCTGGGAGGCCCAGGGGGGGCCCCGGGGATGGCAGGGGAGCCCCGGGAGGCATCGCATGGAGGGGAGGGCCGCAGCCAGCGGTGGAGAGGGAATGCAAAGCAGAGAACATCTGGAAATGAGCCACCCAGTCCCGTTTCTCGAAAAAGGCCGGCTGTTGAAATGGACTAAAAAAGTGCACCGGGCCGAAAATAACTAAATAAACTGAAATCACAGCCAGCGTTAGCTGCCCAACCTGCTCGATTTTCCGCACGGTTTGATCCGGCAGCAGCTGCTCGCTCATGTGGCACTTTCTGAGACCAAAAAGCCCAGTCGCTCCTGATAAGTTTGGCGGGCAAAGGGGGCCGTGGGCGGCCGGCGGGGTGTAGCGGAGCCCCGTGCCCTACCGGGGTCGGGGCTCTCCCTCCGGCTGCCCGCCGCGGGGCGGCCCCACGGCCCGGGCAGGGCACCAGGGCACCGGGGCACCAGGGCACCGGGGCACCGGCCCCCGGCTCGCCCGCGGGCCACCGCAGCCTAGCTGGAAGGCGAGCTCCCCCAGCGCACCAGC
>VZTV01107596.1:28733-41317 GCA_013400875.1 Anhinga rufa
GTTTAAGGTCTGATCTGGGCAACTCACTAGCTCTTCAGCTACATTAATGTGTTATTTTTTGAGTAGCCACTTGTACGGCACAGAGTTTGCACAGAGATCACCAAAAATATTTCAGTTAAAGCCTTTACTTTGTACTTGGAGCATGGGCCTCAGAGGTAGCAACCTACTATTTAAAAAATTAAAACACATAGTAATGTACTTTTGTACACCACTGCGAATGAATGAGAACATATTGTAAATAATAAATTACAAGAGAGACTGACAATGTATCTACTGCACATCTTAGATCTTGCATTTATATTACACTAAATGACTGCTCTGTGGCTTGTGTCATGGAAGTGTAGAACAAGGGACGTTAAAATGAGGTGCGTTAAAATGAGAGTGGTGTTGGAAAACAAAGCCCAAGTTTGTTTCCTGTATGCACTCTTGATAATCTGGAGTAACTGTGAAATCACTGGAGTTGCTATTCATTATTAGAGATACAAGTAAGAGCAGAGGATGGCTTGGGACGATGTCTAGTCATCCTCCATGGAGACATCTGAACCATTTTGCTATTATATTTTAAATAAAAAAAAGGACTGCTCAGGGGCAGCGTTTCATTAGTTTTCATTTAAGAGACAAAGCAACAAAGCATTAAAAAACAGAATTAAAGTTATTATTTTAACCCCATTTACCAATCTGAAGTCAGATCTGGAGCAGCAAAATCAAGAAATCTAGAAATCAGCTTAATCAAAATTAATACAGGTTCAGATGGTGCAGGAGCTGCAGAAATTCTGTTATTAGTTCTTCAGCTAAGGCTCATTTTCACATTGAATGATGGCAAGACAAGGATTGCAGAAGTCATTTAAGAGTGAATAGGTTACTGTTTATATTAATTAATCCTCCTCCAACATATTAGGTTTCAAAGGAGTTCTAGAGAGAATCCAACTCAGGTAGCAGTTGGTAAGGATGAAGATACTGCTGTGGAAAACTAGGCAAAGCAGAAAACAGTTGCACTCTTCAATAAATAATCTAGGGTCCTGTATCTTTTTTATATATTCCTAATATATCCTGAATCCCACCTCAGGACTGCCTGAATCTGGGCAGGAGGGAATATTTTCCATGCTTCCCCTTCTGCAATGGTAGAGGCTGGAGGAGCATCTGCTGAGAATGAGACCATAGGAAGTAAGAGACTTGTCTAGATATCTAGACATCTAGAGTCTAGCTATCCCTGGACTGTATCGGACTTACACAGAGAAAAGTAAACAGTTCAGGCTGATTTGATAGTTTCCTATTCTGGTCTATGCTAATCTCTCTTCACATAATTTGTAAACTCTCATGGGATCAGAGTGATGTAGAGAGCTCTACACGTATGAGAAAATCAGATTTTGCTTCATTAACAAGGATCTTCACAAACCTTTATTACAAAGAAATAAAATGGCATTAGAACTGATGAGAGACCAAGGAGAATAAAAACAGGCAGAGCCCCTGCTGCAGTGAACTGTGCCAGCAAGGAGAGCCCAGAGCTGGTATAGGCATATTGCTATTTCTAAATGTAAGTGTTTTGGTTCAAGAATATGAAGGCCCTTGTTATAACATACTTTGTAAATAAGCTGAGTTAAGCAAGCACAAGAAATATGGTTTGATAACAAGAATGTTTAGATTATCCCTGATCTGGGCATAGAAAAAACCTTCATGACTCTTGATTTCATCTGAAAGAGCCAGGAAGCTAAAAGATAACTTAGCCAGCTGGAAACAACTGAAAACCTTTAACTAAAATAGCTACTGAAATGTCTACTAAAATTATAATTTCTTAATTTTTTTTACTGTTTAGGCACAAAATCTAAGTCTCACTGTGTTATTGAGGTTACTTCCAAGTTAGCTGCCACAAGGTACCATAAAATTGGAAGGCTTTAGGGCTTTTCTGCAGTAAGCCTATTTAGCAGGCATCAGCTGCCAAATAGGGCCAAAATATGAAGAGAAGATGAAAAACGAAGTTCCTCCCTATCACCACACTCAACGCTAGATGCACTGCTTTTTGTCATTGTCCATCAACAGGAGTAGAAGATAATGTTCTACACAGCATTAAAAAAGGACACTGTCAACCTAGCTTTAATAAATTAAATCAAAATCTAATAAAGCTACTTTCTCAAAAGGGCACCTACCTCTGAGATCATCTCCTCTATATTCTTTCTCATTATTTAAACTAATTTTATCTAATTTAATTTTTTTATTACTTTTTCATTCTCTGCTGCTGTGAGACCATTTCTTCCCCCTACACAGATGCAAGCAGCTTGCAAAGATTCCCCTGAGGATGCCTGGAAGTAGGATTGAGATCTCGGGGACCCTTAAAGCACAGCCATGTCCCTGTGAGAGCTTTCTGCACCCATATACACCCACCTGTGTCTGTTCATTGCTTCTCCTCTTCCTTAGCTTCAAGGAGAATGAGGCAAACTGGTAAAAAAAATTAAGTCTGATGTTGTAAATCTTAACTGCTCTTGCTTAGTTGGCATGACATTAGGATGCTTAAAGACCTTACAAAGGGGGTTTAAAACCCCTGAGGCAGAGAGAAGACTGTAGTATTTGCATCCTGAGCAGCTGCTCTGTCCACTACCCTATCCTACAGAAATGTGGCAGCAGCAGCAAGTAAGATTTAAAAAGTTGGAGCAAGTCCTGCCCAGCTTCAAAAGGAGACTGAAGGACCCTTCTTTAAGGACATGATCCTGAAAGGAGGAGAGGAAAAGGGGTGGGATATCTATGTCAAGACTGAGACCGAGGATGTACTTAAGTATATGCCATTCCCATCTTGTCTTTCACCTCACGGCCCTGCACTCAGCAGTTTGACTTCAGAATCATAGAATGGTTTAGGTTGGAAGGGACCTTTAGAGGTCATCTAGTCCAACCCCCTGCAGTGAGCAGGGACAGCTTCAACTAGAGCAGTTTGCTCAGAGCCCCGTCCAACCTCACCTTGAATGTTTCCAGGGATGGGGCATCTACCACCTCTGTGGGTGACCTGTTCCAGTGTTTCACCATCCTCATTGTAAAAATTTCTTCTTTATATCTAGTCTGAATCTACTCACTTTTAGTTTAAAACCATTACCCCTTGTCCTGTCACAACAGGCCCTACTAAAAAGTCTGTCCCCTTCTTTCTTATAAGTCCCCTTTAAGTATTGAAAGTATTTAGGCATCTTTCTGCTCAACAGTGATAATTATTTGGATCCCATTCAGACATATGCCCCAATTACTTTCATCTTTACAACAGCTAAGTTCAGTTTTGAATGTGTCCTTAGTATCCTCTTCGCCTTTATTCTCACTGATGCCATCAAGTCCTCAAGGCCCTCAGACCTCCATGAAGAATCCATTGTTTCCATTATGTGTTTTTTTAATCAGAGGTGTCCCAAGAAAACACTAAAAATCCTGTTCCCCGATCTACATCATTCAGACCCTAACACACCAAATAAAGTAAATAGTCAATTTTCCAGCTTGGCATCAAGCTACCATCCATGACAGCTTGGCAGCTATTCTGTGTTCCCCTTAAGTCTTTTGGGTAGGTAGAAAAGGAAAGCTCCTCCTCACATCCATTAGGGGAGTGACTCCTCCAGGGTGATACCTTCTGTCCCTGCTTCTTTCTCAGGGCATCATGAAGGCTGACCACATGCCTCTGAGACAGGGAGCAGCTCCTTAGATGAACAGTCCTTTCCCTTTCATCAGCAGGAATTCAGATCCAAGAAACTACTATTCACCAGCTGCTTTGTGGACCTTCACATTTTCTGAGCAGTCTGAAAGCATTTGCAGATTAACTAATCTTAGTAAATAAGATTTTCCTACTATCATCTAGCTGAGCTCTGTAACTTCAACTGCAGCTCAGATGCTTTAAATTTAAGAAGCCATATTTACAAGGTCTAGGCTTTCTTCCTAAAGGAAATATGACTATTGAATTCTCATTTCTCATCCCTTAGACTAGGGCATGACACTGACCAAAGGGACACTCATTTAATGTGCAAAGAAATAAATTGGAAATAATTTCTTTCAAACTGAACAGTTCTGGGAACACAGGTCATATTTTCCAGAAGTGGTGTTTCAGAGAGCATAGGCAGTACTCTTGAGAAAGCTGGCCAGTGCCACTTGTGGTAGCAGTGCTTGTCTCCAGATCTAAACTGCATCAAAGAACGCTAACTTCCCTTTTGACATACTTTCCTAATGATACCTCTTCCATGTAAGAAATTATATATCATTGCCGTAAAGTGCAAGTGCTTTTGAAAATAGCCCCACAGTGTCCCAAACCATGATTCAGATAGCCACACTTCCTAAGCACTTCCCAGTGCTTATCTATTTCTTTCTGCCTGAGGGTGGCCAGTTGGCTCAAGTTGACTCCTCCTCACTTCTCTCCCAGGGAAGCTGGTGCCATTTGTGTGTACAGGTGCAATTAAGCAGCTGAGTAGTAGCTCACCGTGCTCACCCTCACACACACACACAACATTCTGCGCTCATTTCCTCTCCTAGAACAGAGGCTGGTTTGCATAGACCTTGCCTGTGCATGCAGCTCTTTGTTATTTCTGCTGCCTTCCTATCTGGTCTTGAGTCTTGAGTTTTGCAGCCGTTCCTCTTTTCTGCCTGACTTTCTGCTCAGTTTCCACTTTTAATGAAGTGAACATTGTTTTAAGTTTGGTCTGTTCCTCAGTTTTTCTGGAAAATATAGCAAGACTTCAGGTTTCCTGCTTCCCCCCGCCAAATGTTTAATGTTTAATCTTCCCAGTTCCCTTCCTTTCTACCAAAGCCACCCTTTTCTTTACCCTGCCACCTTCCTGTTGAGCGACCCAGAGCACTGTGGCACTGGCAGTTTAGGAAGATGCTGAGGCTCTGGCCAGTGTGGTTTGCATGGACAGACCTTTCGTCTGTACAATGTCTTGCTGACTTTAGTGTGAGCTTCATCTGCCTCCGGATTAGCAACACCAGGACCTCCATCAGCCACAGATCTGTTCTCAGTGCCAATTTAGAGTTATGTAAAGCCATCAGATCAAAAGGGAATGTTTATAAGCTTTCTGCTGTTGTCAGCAATGCAAGCCAGATGTGACCACCCAGGAACAAGGCTCTGTTACCAGTTTTAGGCTACTGGCAGTTTATAATGGCAACATCCAGGAACTTCTAAAGAAATCAATGAAACTGAAAGAAAATTTGTTGCTGATGATGCTTATTTTCCAAGTTGGCTGTGTATACCTAAGAAACATAGCATATGCTCTACGGCTTACATTTGCATAGCTGGCAATCACAATTTGGTTGTAAAGTGACAGATGTGGAATGAAACCATTGAGGAACAATAAAAATTAGAATCCTATGAAACCAGTTGTACATGATGATCACTTATCAGAACGTGGCTATATTTTAACATATGGCCCATAAAAAACATTACTCAATATATTTTAAAATCTAAAAGAATGACCTTTTTAATTGCTGATAAAATTGGCTTGCTCCCCAGGCAGTCCAGTTTTGATGAAGCTATAAAGAAATTAACTGGTTTGTGACAAAAAATAAATAATGCATAGATTATATTTCCAGGAAATACCACAGATGAAAAAGGAAACTTAGAAATATGGTGTGATTTTCAATTATAATTTTTAAAAATTCATAGTGAGAAGACGTAGAAATCAAAGTTATCACAAGCCACCATTATAAACATTAATTCAACTGATTAAAATTATATAAATAATTTATCCAATTTTAATAATAGAATAACAGACTAGATTTGATGAGCTAATAATACAAAGATTTATCTACAGACAGAAACACATTATGCACAGGGTACATAATTTTTCATATTCATAAAAGATCCATTTCTCTTCTTATGAAAAGACTGAGATTTGATCTACAGAAGCATCATTGGATGCCCCATTGTGGTTGGTGTAAACCCATCATGGTAGCTATACCAGGCATGTTGATTCCTATCTCCACCTTAATTTAACCCTGTTACTTTTCAAATAGTCATTTGTATAGCATGACATGGGGTTCAATGCTGCCTTTTTAAAGCATTTTTTCTTATATTAAATGCCATAAAAGCATTTTCTTGTGAAGAAATCATAGCTCATTTTACATTTCTCTTTTAGTAAACGACTTCACCACTTTGGAGTTACAGCTGGGACTGACTCATAAGATATTTATATAAAGGACTATTTTATCTTGTAGCTAAATTCCCATATACAGACAAACTCTAACCATAGATAGAGCAGGACAAGACTGGTACCAAGCAATGTGGATTTATATTTAGGATTGCTGAAAACTCAATTTTACAAAAAGCCTCTGAAATGATATTACTATTTATTCATTTCCTAATAGACTAACCTGAGCTTATTTCTAGGCAGAAAGTGCCTGTGAATCTTGAGGAAAGAAGACTGTTGCTTTTGCAATCCATTTGCTACCCTCTTCTACCCAGAACACATGGTAGCTACACAGCTGTATTGATTTGTTCCTATCATAGTATGCTCAAGGAGGTATCTAAATTATTTCCTAACAGAACTAACTGAAAAATGTTGGTTCTTCTTCAAATACACTCTTTAATGAATTTAAAATAATATTTTTTTCCCTGAAAAAAAAACAAGAGCATTTAATGCTTTGACAAGATGCATTCTCTTCCCCACATCTACAGTTTTGCCAGTGGGGTAAACAAAAAAGACATAAGAATAATCATAAATAACTAAAATTCCTCAGACAGTAGTCAAGACAGCATAAAAAATGAAAGGTTGAGAACAAAATTTTGTAGGGTGGGGGGTAGAAGTAAAAAAAAAACAAACTGGTTTCTACTGAAAAATTGGCTGGAAAATTACCTTTCCCCTGACATGCTGCCAAACCAGGGGAGACACAGGCCACAGCCAGTACCTGCTAGGAGACCTTTTATTACTGAAGCCATTACTCTTAACAGATATAGGCTGTTATAATTAGTAGCAGGTAATTATCCATCTCCCGCCCTGGCTGCACACTCGCTCTGGGGGCAGATGGCTACGGGGTGGGCCCCTGCTCGCCATCCTCCGAGGGTCCTGGCCCCATGGGGCAGGTGTGCACCCACAGCCTTTGCAGGACAGCAGCCGCCTCCTCCTCCTCCAAGACACTCCGCCTGCTGCTGAGGCCGGTGCCTGCTAGCAGCTGCTCTCAAATTCTGCCAACTTGTGGTGTTGTGAGTTTATTGGTTCTCGTGGGCTCAGGGGAGGAGTGATCAACAGAGCTTATCAGCTCTCAGGAGACCCTCACACGGTCCCTCTCAGCTTCATCACCTGCCTTCGGCCAGCTGCTTTCAGTAACAGCTTCTCCATCCATGTCCATATTCACACAAACCTGCACAAGGGATTTTTAAGACAAATTGACTTTTACCTTTGACAGGAGGAGGAGGAGGAAGGAGCCTCATAACCTAAAGTCTTAAAATAATAGTTGTATCTTTTTCCGTTGAAAAAAATAACTTTTTTGCTCTGGGTGTCTGCTTCATCTTGTTCATTACTGAGTTACTGTGGGAAATTTTGCTTTATAAGAGCCTCAGATCAATACAATAGATATGTGCTTATGTTGCCAATAGCTGGTAAACTTGAAGATAGCACATCACTACAAAGTGGAGATCAGCAGTCCCCATGGGGTAAGTTAGCTACCTCTGTTAGTAGCTAAAACTCAGGGGTTACGTTAAAGCTTTCACTAGACTACATGTATTATGCTCTCCTCCACCCTGGTGTCATAACCAATTCATACATATTGGCAACTTCTTGACGTGGCTGACCTCAAAATGACATCTCTTCTTGCAACTCAGAAAGGGAGCAGTCTCAATCACATGATGTATCTGTGCTATTTCCAGGAAAAGATGAGGGAAAGTGTATGAAAATGACAGAGCTCACATTCAAAAATCCCTGGATGACAGTGTCCAAGGTAAGAAACCCCATGCCTGTCCTTTTTCACCTGGTAGTCTATAACCTTTTCACCTTAGAAGAAAGGTTGGAAATTTCCTTCCCTACTTAGTACACCAGAAACAGCTTGTTTCCAGTTTGTTTGTCCCAGGAATTTTCCTGGGAAAGAAGGAGACAAACTTCCCTGGGTCTATGAGGGTGCATAACCAAGGCTGTCCTGCTCTGGAGTAAGCATTTTCATCACTCTGTTAATATCTCCATGATAGGAAAGTGGGACATCATGGTTATCATTTTCTTTTTTAAAAAGCTGGTCATGTTATATTAGGTCCAAGCCTTCAAACAGGACTACACAGAATGGATTCTGAATAGACAAAGTCATCTAGCATTTAAGACTGTGCAGTTAATGAAGAAAGATAAACATCTGACTTAGTGAGGCTGCACCTCCCTCCCAGTACCTTCAGAGACATCCATCCTGCTCCATTAACTTTAAAGGAAATTTAGGCACTTTCTTTCCCCCTTCCAGGTCCAAATACCTAAAATTTCTGCAGATTTTTGCACATCAGTTAAGCACACTGCATTTTGCTTGCACAGACTCCCCTTCCACAGGACTTATTTTAATTAGTAATTTAAAACTCCTAGTATAAAACAGCTCTGTGTCACATCACATGGTGCATATGTTTGGTACTTTCAGGATACAATGAAATGATCAGCTGGCTTCCAAGGGATCAAGGAACCAACCTGACTGTCCACTTGTACTAGCTTTGGTCTGTCTGTACAGCACAAAGTGGATGTAAAACACCGCCTACCAGACTTCTTGGCTTTTTTAAGCTAATACTCAGAGAATTATAAGTGCCTGTGGCATGGCAATATTTTATTCTGTGTTTGTACCCTGTCTAGCTCAAAGGAGTCTTGCGCAGGGAGTGGAGTTCTGGGATGCTATGACTAATATGATTGCATATGAGGGGCTTTTTTTCATCTCAAAATGTCTTTTTGTTCCCCCTGCCTGCAAAGTCTATTCCAAGAGGATTTTAATAAGAGCTTGGAGCCAGACTTTGAAGGCGTGACCAAAAACAAGTGGTGGGACTTTGGTCTTGTGGGAAAAGGGATGGGAAGCAATGCCCCAAGGTGAGGGTGTGGATCATCCAGGTAGAACAGGTCCAGGGAGAGGTGAATCTGAGGTGCTGGACAACTATGCTAGCTCTGGAGAGTAGTGGTAAAGCAGACCTTGTTACAGATTGTTTCATTTTCTGATACAGATGTGCTAAAGGCAGTGGTCACCTCTCCCCTGTGTGAGGACTGTTTCCCTGTGTGCTTGCACCCTCTCCATTTGTCTTTGCCTTCTGAATGTATTTATAGCTTCTGGAGTTCCTTATCTTGGAGCCATGGGGACATGCACTCAGAGCCTATTAGCTACTGGGCTCCTTTTGCTTTTGCCCAATAAGATGTGACACCTTTCTGCTGGTGATAGCTACAAGCCCAAACCCCTTGGCTCTGGATGGAGGCACCAGCTCCCAGTTCTGGAGGTTGATCTGGGGTCTTGTCCCAAGTGCTGCCTTCCAGATGTTGCAGGAGTTGGCTCAATGCACCAGCACTCTGCTCCTGACTGAGAGACCCACAGAATCCCCTGTGGGGAAGGAGAGAGGAACCAGGGCAGGCAGAGGTGGGCTTCCCATCCATGCTGGCAGAGTGCGCACATTGTAGGAGAGACTGAAAGAAGCTGGGGGTAAGAAGGGCCCCAAAGGCCTTCAATAAGAAGAAAACTTTGGGGTAACAAATGACATTTGATGGCTGAACTTGATGCTGTATTCATGAGGGAGATCATTAAAAGAAGTGGTGATTTCATCTTTTCATGGAGTATGTCATCTTCAGAGGCCAGAGATGACTGTTAAATTGCTTAAAATGACTTCTCATGTATTAAAGGCATGTAAATGTCACCCACACATTCCTGTACTGAACACAATGACTTTAATTAGACTTAAATATTTCAATCATCAGGCTACTAAACTCTTTTGTACCACAGAGAGGGAACAGACAAGACTGAGGCATCAGTCTACAGTGAGAGGGACCTACTACAACAGAAAGGACCTGTTTACTTAAATTGCAAAAAGTGTCACAAGTCCTTCAAGTATGGGAATATTTTCCATCCCAGAAACATTTCTTTACTATCCCAGATTTGATGTTCAATTAGACTTTGAGCAAATGTCAATCATCAGTCAACTGACAGGACCCACCTGGTGCATGTCAGAGTACCAGTCCATCTGCTGTCTTGCATCCAGCTCCAGTCAAAGTCTGATGCTTTAGAAAAAGGTAGAAAAATGGAGGAAAAAAAATTGGCCAGTTCTTGTTCTTATTCAAGTGAGGAGCCTTGAGAATAGATTACAGTTTTTTACTGAGGAGTGACCTCATCACAGTCTACAACTTCTTCAAGAGGGACAGTGGAGGGGGAGGTGCTGATCTCCTCTCTCTGGTGACACGAGGAAATGGAATGAAGCTGCATCGGGGAAGTTCACATTGGACATTGGGAAAAGGTTCTTCACTGAGAGGCTGATCGGTCACTGGAACAGGCTCTCCAGGGAAGTGGTCACGGCACCACGCCTGTCAGAGTTCACGGAGCATTTGGATGACTCTCAGTCATATGGTTTATTTTTAGGTAATCCTGCAAGCAGTTGGACTCGATGATCCTTATGGGTCCCTTCCAACTCAAGATATTCTATGATTCTATTATTCTGTGACTGCAGAGCTGCCAGTTCTGTGGGATTATGCAGGCAAGACTATTGAACGTTCCTTCCCCTAGGGATGTGTGGATGAAAGTGGATGACATAGAGGTATGTGGAGCCACAAGATCCAAGGCAAGAGGAACACAACCACCTAGGCTTACTTAGGTACCTGCCTATGCAGCCTTCAAGCTCTCAAAAGCTAGATCAAATCCTATCTTTAGGACAGCAACTAACGTCACCTTCCAATTATAGTGACTGCACCACCCTCCAAAAATCAGTGTTAATTTATCATCCTCCCTGTTAGAAAACTGCATCATATGTCAAGGTGAATTTGCCTGACTTCTGCTCA
Organism: Anhinga rufa; assembly: GCA_013400875.1. Classification (NCBI taxonomy): domain Eukaryota; kingdom Metazoa; phylum Chordata; class Aves; order Suliformes; family Anhingidae; genus Anhinga; species Anhinga rufa. The sequence goes on from VZTV01107596.1 coordinate 39,656, forward strand.
TTGGATCTGGTTGTCTCATGTTATATAAGACTAAAAAGACTTTCAGTCTTACTTTCTTTCCTAAAAACCAGAACTACATACTTTTAGATCCTTTTTTCCCCTAGATGTATGAGTAGCTACGCAAGTTCTTCTCTCAGCCTCCCTTTTATAAGCTGAATAGGAAGAGCTTCCCATCTTAAGAGTTATTTTTAGTGATTTCATTTTATGACTCTTCCTCCTGAAGTGAGGCTAGCAGAGCCACTGTGGAAGTCCAGCATATTACAGCAGCACAGCATATTACTGCAGCACAGTAGTACAGCTGTTGCAGAAGTAGAACTATTACAGTGGTGTGTTGCTCCTATGTGCAAAGGCAATATTGTATCCCCCCCTTCACTTTGATACTCCCTCTTTTTTCCTTAATCAAGGAGGAGCATCACCTTGATCAAGGGTGATGCTGATACCTCTAAGGACAGTGTAACACTGAAAGCTGACAGTAAGGTGATGAAGATGGCCATTGAGTAAGCCAAAAAAAACCGCCAAAACTTAGTTTCTGAATTCTGGAAAAAGATTTCTTGAAAATATTTTTAAGGAAAAAAAAGAAATTAAATTTTTAGTTGTTATGAAAGTGGAGAACTAGAATGTTTGTATATTATATTTTAAGAAGAAAGAGGAATGCACTACTTGGCTGATACATGTCTTGTCATTATGGACCTATTACCACTTCACTAACAAGAAATTACAACATTTTAAGATTCAAGGACAGGACAAGGAGAAAATCAAACAGAGAAGAAATATCCTGACTGCCTGACTTCTCAGAGTGAGGCTCAAATCCAAAAGGAAGAAAAAGGCTGAATACCTACCACATTTGACAGCAAATACTTGGTTAGGGGTAGTTCTAAAAACACATGTGAAACCTGTAACATGCACCTACTTACAAGAAGAGGTGTTTAACTCCCTGATTATAGGTAACTTAAAATTTAGATGCAAGGTTCAAAAAATTCTGATGTGTCCAAAATAAATCACTTAAAAATGGTTTGGAGGCCATTAAGAAAAACAGATCCTTGTTGCTAGAGATACTTCTCAAGAAAATTTTTGAAAGTATAGTTTTTTAATAACCAGTTATATCAGAATACAGTAAAATATTTTTAAATGTACGTAGTGACCAAAGCAAACTTACTTGGAGCTATCTCATAAAATGGATATATCTTATCCTCAGGGAAAACACAGAAAGTAAATGGACATTGTTACTCCAGAAAAGAAAAAAAAATGTCAAAGAGAACCATTTGTGATAGATATTTCAGAACATATTTATCATCACCAAATGGACACCTATATGAAGTGTAAAGAACATGTCTCTCTTCTTCAATCATCATCATCAGCTAAGTGAAAGGAACATTTCCAGATTAAAAAAGTATATTACACTGACAGTAAAATAGACATATAAATAGTTTACAACCATTTCAGATTGCGGTACAATATGTTGGCCTAAGTAGATAATGAAAATTGTTCATTTATGCTTGCAAATTGAATAACTGAATATTCACTGAAGAGGAAAGTTTCATAAGATACAAATACCAATGCTAGTTAGACACACGATTTCCACCATCTCCCTATGGAATTTAGGTCCTTAACTGATTTTTGCACATTTAAAAGTCTTTCCTGCAATCAGCTGATCTAAAAAAC